>WOVY01009507.1:1542500-1780022 GCA_013436015.1 Rhipicephalus annulatus | reverse complement strand
AAAAATAACCAGCCGTGAGCAGGAATCGAGCCTACGACCTTCGAATAACGCGTTCGATGCTAACCACTGAGCTATCACAGCGGCCTTCCCTCCATCCACTTTTTTTGGGTTTATATGTGAATTTAGAAGTAGGAGTGCCAGTCAGCGCCATCTATAGGCCAAACGACGAGTGTGGAAACACTCTTATGCGCATGTTTGGCGTCACGTAGCACGTGAACTTATTATGAGGGCAGCTGATTAATTGTCCCTTTTATTCATCCTAAACACACCAAGTCTGCCAGTACGAGACCCTCGTTCAATGAAATAAGGGAAGGAATGTATACCTAAGGGCTCGTTTTTTCGTGTTTTAACACAATATTATTGAGATCTAACAGACAGTAATGCCAAGGAATGTACTGGAGAAGTTATTAGAACCAATGGAATGTAAATAGAAGAAAGAAGAAAGAAAAGTGGATGAAAAAATAACCAGCCGTGAGCAGGAATCGAACCTACGACCTTCGAATAACGCGTTCGATACTCTAACCACTGAGCTAGCTATTACAGCGGCCTTCCATCCATCCACTTTTTTTTTGGGTTTATATGTGAATTTAGAAGTATGAGTGACAGTCAGCGCCATCTATAGGCCAAACGACGAGTGTGGAAACACTCTTATGCGCATGTTCTGCGTCGTGTAGCACGTGAACTTATTATGAACGGGAAGCTGATTAATTGTCCCTCTTATACAACCTAAACACACCAAGTCTGCCAGTACGAGGCCCCTCGTTCAATGAAATAAAGGAAAGAAGTGTATACCTAAGGGCTCGTTTTTCCGTGTTTTAAACACAATATTATTGGAGATCTAGCAGACAGTAATGCCAAGGAATGTACAGGGGAAGTTATTAGAGCCATGGATTGTAAATAAGAGAAAGAAGAAAGAAAAGTTGATGAAAATACCAGCCGTGAGCAGGAATCGAACCTACGACCTTCGAATAACGCGTTCGATGCTCTAAACCACTGAGCTATCACAGCGGCCTTCCTTCCCTCCATCCACGTTTTTAGGTTTAAATATGAATTTAGAAGTAGGAGTGACAGTCAGCGGCCATCTATAGGCCAAACGACGAGTGTGGAAACACTCGTATTGCGCATGTTTGGCGTCACGTAGCACGTGAACTTATTATGAACGGGCAGGTGATTAATTCTCCCTCTTATTCAACCTAAACACACCAAGTCTGCCAGTACGAGACCCTCGTTCAATGAAATAAGGGAAAGAAAGTATACCTAAGGGCTCGTTTTTCCGTGTTTTAACACAATATTATTGAGATCTAACAGACAGTAATGCCAAGGAATGTACAGGGGAAGTTATTAGAACCAATGAAATGTAAATAAGAAGAAAGAAAGAAAGAAAAGTGGATGAAAAAATAACCAGCCGTGAGCAGGAATCGAACCTACGACCTTCGAATAACGCGGTCGATGCTCTAACCACTGAGCTATTTTTTTTTTTTTATTTATTGCCTGGCATGGACATTGTACAGGGCAATCATTGCACACACATATATTACAATACAAAGAAAAAAAAACCAGCATTGCCATCAGTCCCATTTGTACTGATGTTGTCCTCTTAAAAATACTTAAGGTTTGCCAGGGGTTTAAACCTTGACAACCATTCTGGCTCGATATCCTCTATTTTTGCTACACTCAATGAATGCAGACATGCTTTGCCTGAAATAAATTACTGCTGGCTTTGCGTCCGGGTCGAAATGGTATCCGGCCATTCGTGCACGCCATATACAGTGGAGACCGGTCAACATCACTACATCAAATGGGACCCCATCATCATTTGTTACTGCGAGGTACCTTATTCCGTGTGGGTCTAGTGGAAAATCCTTCTTTATTGTCCTCTGTAATATGTCCCAAAATGTACCCCTTCCCAACAATGCAAAAAAACATGGTCTATTGTTTCTGGTTTCTTACATATCAAGCAGTGTGACCCCCATGGTGTAAAAAAACCCCGTTCCTCTGTGAAAGTCTTTACTGATAGTGTTCCTGTGTGTAACTTGAAGAAAAAAGTTTTCACCCCTGTAGGTACCTGCATGTTTCTCACCCGCTTCAGTACATTTTGTCCCGGTCTTCCACTGTATATGGCCCTGTACAATGGTACTGGCAAAACCATAGCACATACATCTTTGTACAATTCTTTTCTTCTAACACTTGCTAGATAATCTATCGAAAAGCGTACAGATAAAAAACGTACACTGTCTACCACTTCCTTGAGATACCCACGCAACGTCACGGGCCGGCTATCCGTAGTAACAACAAGATCTGGTAAGGCACTGCCTAACCTGAGCTGGCATACCGTACGCAAAAAACGGATCCCTGACGTCACGGAAAAACAAAAATCTATTTACTACTTGTCTCACAAATAGGTGCGCCAAACCAAGACCTCCGTCCTTCACGCGCCTGAACAAGTTGGTCCGTCTGCACCTTTCCCATTTCGAGCCCCATATAAAAACTGCGAACACTCTGTGCAGCCTTTGCACGTTGATCCTTGAACAATGTAACACCTGCATCACATACCACAGTTTAGCGATAAAAAACATGTTGCACACAGTAGCCCTAGCAAAACAGACAGGTTCATGCCTTTCCACCTGTCTGCTTTTTCCTTCGTCTCTTTTGTTTGACGCGACCAATACTCCTCGCTGCCGTTATAACATTCCAGGGGAACACCGAGGGTACCTTGTCGGTGTTTCCGTCCAGTGCACATTCGCAAAAAGGTCCGGCTTTGAAGGCCACCTTCCGTGCCAAAGCCCAAGAGATTTCGCCCAGTTTACGCGGCTTCCTGTGACGCTACAAAAATGTTTCACAACACTTATCGTTTCCTCTACACTTTCTTTGTTCGTACAACACACCGCAATGTCATCTGCATATGCCAGCAGCTTAACTTCCACTGCCGCCAAGCTGAAGCCACGTATTTTTTCATTTTCATTTATCGCTAAGCACATCGCTTCGATGTAAATACAAAACAAAAGTGGACTGAGGGGGCAGCCTTGACGCACAGAACGCATTACGTGAATGGGGGCCCCCAAAGACTTGTTAACAATTAAACGTGTTGTGCAGTTCTGGTACGCCAAGGCCACTCCCTCCTTGATGATGGAACCGACATTAATATGATCTAAGATGACAAACAAAATATCATGCGCAACACAATCAAAAGCTTTCTCCAGGTCTATCTGGAGCACAGCAACGCCAAGTGAATCTTCGTCACAACACTCCAGCACACACCGCATCTTGTGAATGTTTGAGCTAATGGTTCTGCCTTTGATTCCACAAGTTTGGTGCTCTCCAACAATTTCTTTAATGACACCTTGAAGTCGCGCTGCCAGAACCTTCATAAAAATCTTGTAGTCGACATTGGTCAGCGATATGGGCCTATACGATGTCACCAGTTTAAGTTTTTCCCCTTCGTCCGTTTTAGGAATTAATATCGTATGCGCTTTGCTGAAGGAGGGCGGCAGAGTTTTCCGTTCGTACGCCTCATTGAACAGCTCAGCTAACCCCGGGGACAGTTCTGTTCTAAACGTCTTATACCATGCTGCGGTTAGGCCATCGGGTCCCGGTGACTTTCCGGGGTTCAGATGACCAATCGCGCGTTCCACTTCGCCTTCCGTTATTCTGCCTTCTAAAAGCTTTTTTGTGTCGTCACTAAGCCGCGGCAAGCGCTTGAGAAACTCTTCTTTAAAACCATGTACATTCGCTTTTCGAATTGCAAAAAGTGACTGATAATACGCAACAAAGGCCCGTTCGATGCTTTCATTGTCGCTCGCGAGAGTCCCGTTGCAATAGACCTTATCGATGTGGTTTCGGCGTCCTTGCGCTTTTTCGAGACCAAGCGCCCTTTTTGTGGGCGTCTCACCCGCGGCAAGATCATTTGCGCGCGCGCGAACCCAGGCGCCTCGATAACGCTCTCTGTCATGCAGTTCTAATTTTTCCTTGACACTGCGCACCTCGTCTTTGCAAGTCCCAGGCTCCCGACTTTCTAGGGCTATCAGCTGCTGCAGTGTTTTCTTAAGACTTCTTTCTTTTATTTGCGCTTCGAATTTTAGCGTGCTCGATCTGTCAAGCGCTTTCATTTTCACCTTCTGCTTTAAACACTCCCATTTCTCTGCTACTGTTTCCGTTTTTTCCATAAGCACTTCATTAATGGTCTCGTGCACTGCTTCTAAAAATGGTTCATCTTTTAGTAACAATGCGTTCAGTTTCCATAAATCCCAGTTGAAAACCTTACGCTGTTTCTTCATGCCTATGCGACACACAACCAAACAGTGATCTGAAAACGACACTGGCTCAACCGAAAAAATCGTGACACATAGGCAATACATCTAGGGATAGGTATATGCGGTCTAAACGCGCATGGCTATTGCCTTGAAATCGCGTGTAGATCACTTCGCGATTTGCTGCCACACATTCATACACGTCTTCCAAGTCATTTTCGGTTATTAATTTGCCTAGCACGTCACTGCTTTTGTCACGAACGCCAGTGCTATTGACTCTATCGCGAGCCCTTAAAACACAGTTAAAATCACCTAACAAAACCACCCTCTTATCACACTTTGTCCACTGAAACAGGTTAGAAAAAAACTGAGCACGCTCTTCTACACTATTCGGTGCGTATACGCATATAACTCTGAATTCAGTGGCACCATAAACAAAGTCACAATAAACAATTCTGCCCGACTGGCATGAAAAAACACTTTGCACAAAAAGGCTTTGCAATTTTTTTACAAAAAGAACACAACCCGCGGACGTTCCTATCGAGTGGCTTACGACCGCGTAATATCGGTCAGTGAAACGGCGCACCATGCTCCCGGTCTCCTCCTCTCCGTCTACCTTGGTTTCCTGGACGGCTAGGACGTCTATGTCTTGGTCTGTGAGCAACCGATAGAGCTGACTTTGCCTACGCCTAGCCGCCAACCCTCTGACGTTAAGCGTAGCTATGCTGAATGGCGGAGTTAATGCCATAGTGACTTATTCGCTAAAGGAGTAGGCCCGGAGCATGGCGCTTACCTTTCACGACCAGCCCTCGGCTAGCCGCCTCCAGGACCATCCTGCTTCCCAGCGCTGTTTTCTTTTGCCTTGTCCGCCAGTCTCCGGTCGGTAGGGACTTTCGGCTTAGGTTTGAGACTACGCCGCCTCCTTTGCGGCGCCTTCGCAGGCGGCTCCTGGCTGCTGGTGGACGACGCCCCGTCCTGCTCTACCGAGTCGTCGAGTGGACGCTTTAGCGTGGCGCTGGTCACGCACATCTCGTCGTCGCTGTCCGCCGCCGTCTCTCCCTGACCCTCCGTTGTGTCAGCTGTCCCCACTGGAACCACGTCCGTCTCGACCCGCTCAGGCTCGGCCGCTGACGGGGCGCTGGCCGGTGTAGTCGAAAGCTGGAGAGTCTCCGGAAACTTGGGTGTGTCTGCCGGCGCCGCCCCTCCAGTAGTCACAGGGACCACTGGGCTTCCGACCCCTTTGGCTGCGTCCTCTGCCTCGGCCGCGTCCATGACGTGATCAGCCATCGCCTCGTTCTTCGCTGGCCCCATTGCACTGGCGTACGTTCGAACGCAATCGGCCTCGACGTGTCCGAAGCGTTTGCACCGTGAGCAACGGGGAACCTTGCACTCTCGGCGGACGTGCCCTTTGCCTTGGCAGCGCAAGCATTGCATCGGCCGACCAGGCACAACCAGCAAGGCCAGCTCCCCATCGATCCTGATCTGGTGCGGAAGGTCTTCGACCTTGACGCCGCTTTTCAGCTTCAGGAGAGCTGTTCTTGTGGTCGAACACTTGTCGGCCATGCCCGGGACACGCCACCGCTCACGGCTCACCTCCACGACCTTGCCGAAAGCCGACAGCGCCGTCCGTACTTCTTCGTCGCTCACCCCGTGAAGCAGCCAGTGAATTCGTAGCCGCACCTGCTGGTCCTGTGGGTCGACGACGACGCAGCGCCGCCCCTTCACCTGCAGCTCCTTCAAGGCGAGCAGGCGTTTCGTGGGAGCGGCATCATTGAATGTCACCGCCCACAAGTGGTTAACCTGGTATGCACCGAGGCTTACCACATCCGGCAGCAGGCCCGTTGGCGTCAATGCGTCCCTGAAATCTTCGACCTTGTATGGCCTCGCTCGTACATCACCGTGTAAAAACACGGTGTTGATAACAAGTCGTCCTTTTGGCATTTGCGGCAAAATAAACTGGTATTCGCTATCTTCGTTCCTGTTTCCGCGGCTAAGATTGGCCGCTGTCGCCGCTCCGCTGGAGCTCATGATCCTGCGATCCGTTCAGCACGACTGCCGGAAGCAGAATCCTGAGCTATCACAGCGGTCTTCCATCCATCCACTTTTTTTGGGGTTTATATGTGAATTTAGAAGTAGGAGTGACAGTCAGCGCCATCTATAGGCCAAGCGGCGAGTGTGGAAACACTCTTATGCGCAAGTTTGGCGTCACGTAGCACGTGAACTTATTATGAACGGGCAGCTGATTAATTGTCCCTCTTATACAACCTAGACACACCAAGTCTGCCAGTACGAGACCCTCGTTCAGTGAAATAAGGGAAGGAAATGTATACCTAAGGGCTCGTTTTTCGTGTTTTAACACAATATTATTGAGATCTAACAGACAGTAATGCCAAGGAATGTACTGGGGAAGTTATTAGAACCAATGGAATGTAAATAAGAAGAAAGAAGAAAGAAAAGTGGATGAAAAAATAACCAGCCGTGAGCAGGAATCGAACCTACGACCTTCGAATAACGCGTTCGATACTCTAACCACTGAGCTATCACAGCGGCCTTCCCTCCATCCACTTTTTTAGGGTTTATATGTGAATTTAGAAGTAGGAGTGACAGTCAGCGCCATCTATAGGCCAAACGACGAGTGTGGAAACACTCTTATTCGCATGTTTGGCGTCACGTAGCACGTGAACTCATTATGAACAGGCAGCTGTATAATTGTCTCTCTTATTCAACCTAAACACACCAAGTCTGCCAGTACGAGACCCTCGTTCAATGAAATAAGGGAAAGAAGTGTATACCTAAGGGCTCGTTTTTCCGTGTTTTAACACAATATTATTGAGATCTAACGAACAGTAATGCCAAGGAATGTACAGGGGAAGTTATTAAAACCAATGGAATGTAAATAAGAAGAAAGAAGAAAGAAAAGCGGATGAAAAAATAACCAGCCGTGAGCAGGAATCGAACCTACGACCTTCGAATAACGCGTTCGATGGTCTAACCACTGAGCTATCACAGCGGCCTTCCATCCATCCACTTTTTTTGGGTTTATATGTGAATTTAGAAGTAGGAGTGACAGTCAGCGCCATCTATAGGCCAAACGACGAGTGTGGAAACACTCTTATGCGCATGTTTTGCGTCGTGTAGCATGTGAACTTATTATGAACGGGAAGCTGATTAATTGTCCCTCTTATACAACCTAAACACACCAAGTCTGCCAGTACGAGACCCTCGTTCAATGAAATAAAGGAAAGAAGTGTATACCTAAGGGCTCGTTTTTCCGTGTTTTAACACAATATTATTGAGATCTAGCAGACAGTAATGCCAAGGAATGTACAGGGGAAGTTATTAGAACCAATGGATTGTAAATAAGAAGAAAGAAGAAAGAAAAGTTGATGAAAAATAACCAGCCGTGAGCAGGAATCGAGCCTACGACCTTCGAATAACGCGTTCGATGCTCTAACCACTGAGCTATCACAGCGGCCTTCCCTCCATCCACTTTTTTTGGGTTTATATGTGAATTTAGAAGTAGGATTGACAGTCAGCGCCATCTATAGGCCAAACGACGAGTGTGGAAACACTCTTATGCGCATGTTTGGCGTCACGTAGCATGTGAACTTATTATGAACGGGAAGCTGATTAATTGTCCCTCTTATACAACCTAAACACACCAAGTCTGCCAGTACGAGACCCTCGTTCAATGAAATAAAGGAAAGAAGTGTATACCTAAGGGCTCGTTTTTCCGTGTTTTAACACAATATTATTGAGATCTAGCAGACAGTAATGCCATGGAATGTACAGGGGAAGTTATTAGAACCAATGGATTGTAAATAAGAAGAAAGAAGAAAGAAAAGTTGATGAAAAATAACCAGCCGTGAGCAGGAATCGAGCCTACGACCTTCGAATAACGCGTTCGATGCTCTAACCACTGAGCTATCACAGCGGCCCTCCCTCCATCCACTTTTTTTGGGTTTATATGTGAATTTAGAAGTAGGAGTGCCAGTCAGCGCCATCTATAGGCCAAACGACGAGTGTGGAAACACTCTTATGCGCATGTTTGGCGTCACGTAGCACGTGAACTTATTATGAACGGGCAGGTGATTAATTGTCCCTCTTATTCAACCTAAACACACCAAGTCTGCCAGTACAAGACCCTCGTTCAATGAAACAAGGGAAAGAAATGTATACCTAAGGGCTCGTTTTCCGTGTTTTAACACAATATTATTGAGATCTAACAGACAGTAATGCCAAGGAATGTACAGGGGAAGTTATTAGAACCAATGAAATGTAAATAAGAAGAAAGAAGAAAGAAAAGTGGATGAAAAAATAACCAGCCGTGAGCAGGAATCGAACCTACGACCTTCGAATAACGCGGTCGATGCTCTAACCACTGAGCTATCACAGCGGCCTTCCATCCATCCACTTTTTTGGGTTTATATGTGAATTTAGAAGTAGGAGTGACAGTCAGCGCCATCAATAGGCCAAACGGCGAGTGTGGAAACACTCTTATGCGCATGTTTGGCGTCACGCAGCACGTGAACTTATTATGAACGGGCAGCTGATTAATTGTCCCTCTTATACAACCTAAACACACCAAGTCTGCCAGTACGAGACCCTCGTTCAATGAAATAAGGGAAAGAAGTGTATACCTAAAGGCTCGTTTTTCCGTGTTTTAACACAATATTATTGAGATCTAACAGACAGTAATGCCAAGGAATGTACAGGGGAAATTATTAGAAACAATGGAATGTAAATAAGAAGAAAGAAGAAAGAAAAGTGGATAAAATAAAAAAATAACCAGCCGTGAGCAGGAATCGAACCTACGACCTTCGAATACCGCGTTCGATGCTCTAACCACTGAGCTATCACAGCGGCCTTCCCTCCACCAACTTTTTGGGTTTATATGTGAATTTAGAAGTAAGAGTGACAGTCAGCGCCATCTATAGGCGAAACGACGAGTGTGGGAACACTCTCATGCGCATGTTTGGCGTCACGTAGCACGTAAACTTATTGTGAACGGGCAGCTGATTCATTGTGCCTCTTATACAACCTAAACACACCAAGTCTGCCAGTTCGAGACGCTCGTTCAATGAAATAAGGGAAAGAAGTGTATACCTAAGGGCTCGTTTTTCCGTGTTTTAACACAATATTATTGAGATCTAACAGACAGTAATGCCAAGGAATATACAGGGGAAGTTATTAGAACCAATGAAATGTAAATAAGAAGAAAGAAGAAAGAAAAGTGGATGAAAAAATAACCAGCCGTGAGCAGGAATCGAACCTACGACCTTCGAATAACGCGGTCGATGCTCTAACCACTGAGCTATCACAGCGGCCTTCCATCCATCCACTTTTTTTGGGTTTATATGTGAATTTAGAAGTAGGAGTGACAGTCAGCGCCATCTATAGGCCAAACGACGAGTGTGGAAACACTCTTATGCGCATGTTTGGCGTCACGTAGCACGTAAACTTATTATGAACGGGCAGCTGATTAATTGTCCCTCTTATACAACCTAAACACACCAAGTCTGCCAGTACGAGACCCTCCGTTCAATGAAATAAGGGAAAGAAGTGTATACTAAGGGCTCGTTTTTCCGTGTTTTAACACAATAATATTGAGATGTAGCAGACAGTAATGCCAAGAAATGTACAGCTGAAGTTATTAGAACCAATGGAATGTAAATAAGAAGAAAGAAAAAAGCAAAGTGGATGAAAAAATAACCATCCGTGAGCAGGAATCGAACCTACGACCTTCGAATAACGCGCTCGATGCTCTAACCACTGAGCTATCACAGCGGCCTTCCCTCCATCCACTTTTTTTGGGTTTATATGTGAATTTAGAAGTAGGAGTGACAGTCAGCGCCATCTATAGGCCAAACGACGAGTGTGGAAACACTCTTATGCGCATGTTTGGCGTCACGTAGCACGTGAACTTATTATGAACGGGCAGCTGACTAATTGTCCCTCTTATTCAACCTAAACACACCAAGTCTGCCAGTACGAGACCCTCGTTCAATGAAATAAGGGAAAGAAGTGTATACCTAAGGACTCGTTTTTCCGTGTTTTAACACAATATTATTGAGATCTAACAGACAGTAATGCCAAGGAATGTACAGGGGAAATTATTAGAAACAATGGAATGTAAATAAGAAGAAAGAAGAAAGAAAAGTGGATGAAAAAATAACCAGCCGCGAGCAGGAATCGAACCTACGACCTTCGAATAACGCGTTTGATGCTCTAACCACTGAGCTATCACAGTGGCCTGCCATCCATCCACTTTTTTGGGTTTATATGTGAATTTAGAAGTAGGAGTGACAGTCAGCGCCATCTATAGGCCAAACGACGAGTGTGGAAACACTCTTATACGCATGTTTGGCGTCACGTAGCACGTGAACTTATTATGAACGGGCAGCTGATTAATTGTCCCTCTTATACAACCGAAACACACCAAGTCTGCCAGTACGAGACCCTCGTTCAATGAAATAAGGGAAAGAAGTGTATACCTAAGGGCTCGTTTTTCCGTGTTTTAACACAATATTATTGAGATCTAGCAGACAGTAATGCCAAGGAATGTACAGGGGAAGTTATTAGAACCAATTGAATGTAAATAAGAAGAAATAAGAAAGAAAAGTGGATGAAAAACTAACCAGCCGTGAGCAGGAATCGAGCCTACGACCTTCGAATAACGCGTTCGATGCTCTAACCACTGAGCTATCACAGCGGCTTTCCCTCCGTCCACTTTTTTGGTTTTATATGTGAATTTAGAAGTAGGAGTGACAGTCAGCGCCATCTATAGGCCAAACAACGAGTGTGGAAACACTCATGCGCATGTTTGGCGTCACGTAGCACGTGAGCTTATTATGAACGGGCAGCTGATTAATTGTCCCTCTTATACAACCTAAACACACCAAGTCTGCCAGTACGAGACCCTCGTTCAATGGAATAAGGGAAAGAAGTGTATACCTAAGGGCTTGTTTTCCCGTGTTTTAAGTCAATATTATTGAGATCTAACAGACAGTAATGCCAAGGAATGTACAGGGGAAGTTATTAGAACCAATGGAATGTAAATAAGAAGAAAGAAGAAAAAAAAGTGGACGAAAAAATAACCAGCTGTGAGCAGGAATCGAACCTACGACCTTCGAATAACGCGTTCGATGCTCTAACCACTGAGCTATCACAGCAGCCTTCCCTCCATCCACTTTTTTGGGGTTTATATGAGAATTTAGAAGTAGGAGTGACAGTCAGCGCCATCTATAGGCCAAACGACAAGTGTGGAAACACTCTTATGCGCAAGTTTGGCGTTACGTAGCACGTGAACTTATTATTAACGGGCAGCTGATAAATTGTCCCTCTTATACAACCTAAACACACTAAGTGTGCCAGTACGAGACCCTCGTTCAATGAAATAAAGGAAAGAAGTGTATACCTAAGGGCTCGTCTTTCTGTGTTTTAACACAATATTATTGAGATCTAACAGACAGATATCCAAGGAATGTACAGGGGAAGTTATTAGAACTAATGAAATGTTAATAGGAAGAAAGAAGAAAGAAAAGTGGATGAAAAATAATATATATATATATATATATATATATATATATATATATATATATATATATATTGCGCACAGAACTGTATTCACAAAATATTTTGTGACTTTTTTTTCATTTCACGTGTTAACGGTTTCGTACCCAATTGCAGACCTCATAAAGATTCCGTGCGTGCAAACAACCAACAAAATGTTTCCAACTACCGGAAGCGCGCTCTGGGAGGCAGCACATGTGGTAAATCACCGCCTGTGTTAAGCTTTAACTATCCTGTAAGCATGCAATAAGAGTGGAGTTTTAATGTGGTCTGCTGAACTCTCACCACCACCATAGTCTTGCTATTACTCTATGACACAGGAGAGCATCAAGTTGTGCTAGTTGGTTGTCGTTCATTACGTAATGATTTCACTGTGCTGGAACAAGTAAAACGAAACAAGCAAGCAAGCAAAAAAAAGATACATCGCATGCGCAGACTCGCGAACGAACTAACTAAACTTTATTTGTCGAAAATATTGCGTTGTTGCTAAAACAGAGCAATGCCGCGTAATCCGGTCCTTATTACAAGGCACTGCTGGCTTGAGCCATCCTTTCAGCCTTCCTGACTATCATCAGCCGGTCCCAAGGACAGGGCTAGTCAGCAATGCCTCCTTCTATAGTCTCCCTCCAAGGCTTGCATTTCCACGTGATGTGGTAAAGCGTCGGTGTGCTACAACTAAAATTTCACTGAGAGAAAGACGGCATATATAGAATCAGCATGAAATGACAGCTTGAGCTCATTGTCCAAACATGGTGACATATCAACGCTTCATGTGACTTTGTCTGGCCCATGAACTCATAGGGTATTTCTATTCTCACTGCGTATGAATCATCACCTTTCAGTCAAGAAAATTTTAGCAGTGAGTTTGCGCAAGTGCTGTCTTTTTCTTCCTCAGTTGTACTTCTACTAGCGCAGTTAAACCTCCACGACCCTGACACAGTCCTTGTTGGCAAGCGGTAATACAGCACATAAATGAGACAAGATCGCAGACAAGTAAATGATATCAGGCGATATCCGACCGCATATGACCGCGTGCGTGCGCTTCAGAACCTCCCATTACGCGTTTGTCAGCACTTGGAGCGTAAGCGCATAAGAGGGCTGAGATGCCTGAGAAGGATCCGGTAGCGAGTCTTGCTACCGATTCGGGTGTGGTCAGGTTGGCGTTCGCAAAACGCCACATTACGTGAGCACCCCTTGTTGGCTTGGTGCACTCCTAGGGTGGCTCCTAAGATGGGTGATGGACGGGGCGCACACGTTGCAATCCGGTCTTCCTGACGTTGACCCTATGCTCCCAATCCTGGAGCAGCAATCCCTTCTACAGAAGGGTCGTTGGCTCACAGGTTTCACATCCACCTTGCGGAAGAATTATGTTTTTGAGATGCATATGCGTGCATTCAGTGTGCTTTTCACGCTATAGAGCTACCACAGATTAGACCCAGAAGCCTTGAGGCTACTGCAGAATTAGCCTACAGCTCGGTTCTCGCCTAAGCCGTTTCTTTCCTTCAGTTCAACTTGATTTCATCGAATAAACTGTCCCCTTCAGCACTGGCCTGACATGGTCCACGATGTTTCTCCACTTTTGACAAATTTAATATGTTGGATTTCTTACTTTCCGAACATTTTGGGAAGAGAGACTTGTATAACACTTTCACAGCGCTTTTGGAGCCATGCATGAAGTGGTGATCTATGGGATTTAACATCCTAAAATCACCAGAGGACGCCGTCGTGGACGGTTTCGAATATTTTGACCATCTCGTGCTCTTCAACGTGCATTGACACTGCAGAAAACACGCGCCTCTAGCTTTTCCTCTGCATCAAAATAAATCCGCCACGGCTGGGATCGAACTCGCGAACTTCGGGTTAGCTACCGAATACCCTAACCGCCACACCACCGCGGTGGACCTGGCAACGAAGTAAATGATTTACTTTGAAGGCATGCTATGTATACATTGAAGACTGTGATTTTCAGAGTGCGCAGTGTACAGACTTCTCATTTTCACGTAATACAGTTGAAACACGACCTAACAAAATCCTATTTTACCAAATTCCCGATCTAGCGAATGAATTTACATGATCCGGCAAACGTTCTTGCGGTTACTTATTCGGTTAGAAACTCGTTCGTAATTCGGCCACCAAACATATTTTAACAAAGTTTTTTTCTTGAAATTAATAACCGAGTAATGAGGTGGCGATTGTTTTCTAAATTTTACACTGACGGGCGTTTTTTTTTCTTTGAACGCGCGCTCAAACGCTATTTTGTTGAAATATCTGGGCGCACTATTCACGGCCTCAGCTTTATTTTTACGGCGCTGCACACCACGCCCGTGCGTGGAACAACATAGCGGTAAGTCGGTACGCTCTTTACAACACTATGTATACCGGATGGCGCTGTATACGGTTGATCGGTTACCTTTGTTATTTGTGGTTTACCGTAACAGTAGGCAACCTGTGCCTCGCGGGGCAGTATTGTACGCGGCTCCCAGCAACCTCCCTTCATTAACCGATAAAGCGCCTCCCGACAAACCGATAAACAACATTTTCTACGCGGGTCATTCACCCGCAATTTTGTAAAATGTCCACTCAAAATAAGCATTCTTTTAACCCCGTTTCGTAGCTCATCATTTTCAATTGACCAATTTTTTTTCTTCGCTTACAAAGCCCCCCATCCCTCCTCCCCGCTTTGCCGTGCTCACCCCGTGTCAACTACACGGAACTCGACCCTCCGTTTCGAAACGCTTGGTTTAACCGCGTTTCCCCAGATCAGTTTCCTGTGACAGCTTGGCGTTAATGTCGCCCAAACACCCTGTTTCCCGACAACGTGGCAGGCACCATGCTCGGGCCGCCCTCGGGAACATGTCACGCGTGCAGCCATGGGTGGGCCGCATATTATAATGCCGTGGTATATGACTGTGACTTTATTTGCACATCAATACAATTAATGATACGACGGGGCGGGCGGAAAAAGCTGTCGTTTCGACAGCTTGACGAGGCCGCTGGCCCCCTCATTGGCGCTGAACAAGAGTGATGCAACAACAAGAAACCAACATAAATCAGCATTATATAATACAAGACCTATATAGAAAAAACAATATTGTCTAAGTTTACAAAATTGCAATCCTTTGCAGAGACAAAGAAAAAGAAGAAAAAGAAGAAGAAAAATACCGCAATACAATAACGTTCTTCCTACGTGACCTTCATTATTCGTGCACGCGAGATTTAGAAATGGGAGGCATCAGAAGAATGCTTTTCAAGAATTATTTGTCTTGAGTTCAAAATAACAGTGTATGGCTTTAAAAGAGATGTTCTCTAATTGTAGCCGTTCGCAAATTATACTGTTTAATAATCTTGGCAAGTTGTTTCCGAGTGTTTGTTTTCCATATATTGTTCGCACTGTCGGTATATTCCAGTACTCCCTTTTACGTGTTGCATATATACAGGGGTGTTTTCTTGTAACCTGGAAAGGCGCTTAAGAAAATCTGATCTGGTTTTTAACTTTTGTTTTATACGCCTTACACAAACGGTAATCATATAGTGTTGTGTATCCTATATTTAAAGAAATACTCACGTATGTGGTAATGTCTTGGGACATTTTCGATTTCTCTTGATTGTCAATACCTTTTGATTGTCGCTACGTTTCAGATTTAAATATTGAAAAAGCGAAAAATTATTTTGTCGATCTTGCGAAACTGATTTTCCCGATTTAACGAAGTCGTTCTAGCGTGGTCATCACTTCGTTAATCGAATTTAAACAATAATACAAAGGTTGATGCCGTAGTAAGTTCATACGGTGTCACTGCAAATGTATGTAATAGACGACATTGGGATCTTGACCCGCCACGAAGGTTCAGTTGTTCGGGTGCTCGACTTCTTACCCAAAAGTAGCAGATTCGAATCCCGCCCCCGCCGCCGTACTTTTCGGTGGAGGCAAAAGTGCTTGAGATCCGTGTGCTTCGATTTTAGTGCACGTCAAAAAAAAAAAAATCTAGCCAGGTGGTCGAAATTTCCAGAGCCTTCTATTACGGCGTCCTTCGTAATCGTATCGTAGTAATGGGTCGTTAAACCCCAGAAACAATTGGCTACATCTTCAGCGCTTCGCAAGAATTACATTAAAAAGCCTGTGGCTTATTTAATGTCCATTAACCTCTTCTGCCAGATACAGGTGTTTCACGGCACCGGCAGCAAACATTTAGGCTTCGGTTCACTTTCAAATGGACATTTTTAAAGTACCATTCAACACTTGCGGGCACTCATTCTAATGCTCCTCGGGTTAAGCTTGTTATTAGAACATAGGATAGGGATATTTTGAGAAAGATATCCAGCGTGCCACAGATTTTGTGCTTTATGATTGAGTCAAAATAAAAAAAAATGGCAGCATATCCACGGAGTGAATGATGGAGAGTGGGTTCAAGCATCCATCCGTCCATTCTTTCTTGCTTCCGTCCGTCCATGCGTTCGTCTGTGTGGCCGCCCGTGCGTCGATCCGCCCGTCCGTGCGTGCGTCTGTTCGTGTGTCCGCAGTCCATCTGTGCGTCCGTCCGTGCGTTCGTCCATGCATCCGCTACTGCGTCCGTCCACGCGTTCATTTGTCCGTGCAGACATCCGTGCGTCCGTCCATGCATCTGCCTACGTGTCCGTTCGTCCACCTATTCAACATTCCAAGTACCACCATCATCTCGCATCTTTTCGTCATATATTCCTCATATAGAAGCACCGCCATCCTGCGGACATTCCAAGGACTGAACGAGAGGAGGCACACGCACACTTTCGTACGGTTTGTGCTTCGTGTCTGCTTTCCACCTTTAACCACCTCGAGTTCGTGGCATATACTAGTTCACTGTATTCATGGCACTGCGGCTCAACGCTCGCTAAACCTTTCTAAAACCTAGGAGGTTACGCCCTGCGAGTATAACGTAGCAACTCTGTCTTGTCAGATGTACAGGCCAATGGTTGATAATAGGGACTGAGAGACGGGAGAATTCGGCTTTTAGTTAATGCGCACGCTGCGAATTATTTATTGTTCAACAATGCACAAAAGAAATCTCTCACCGGCACCACTTTGGAGGTCACAATTTAAGACTGGTTACACACTACGACTACTAGTACTACTACAAGGGATCAACGGGTGCCGCTTTAAGGAGCTTCGCCCCTAAAAACGGATCAATGTGCGAGAAAGTGAGCAGTGATAAGGCCTGCCTTTCAGCAGCCCACGTGCATTGACGAGCGAGCGCACGCTGGCCTTCCAAGCATGCAGTCTTCTTTGGCTACGGGAAACTAAACCTTTTTTTGTGACTCAGCTCTTCATACTTCCAACCCCACGTCTCTCCTCCTCTTCCCTGTTCTGAGCCTTGCTATACTATACGGCTATTCTGTTATACCATGCTCCTCATTCACACTTTTTTTTCGCACTCGTTATACTGCACAGCAAACCATGCTGACGATGGCATGCTTCTCCCCTCTTCAGCCTCGCATCCATTCTCTTCACCCTTCATGATTTTCCTTCCCCGCCTCCTTGCGATTCTATATTATACATACGGCTGTGCTATATGTGGTTTGGCTTCCTAAAGCCGTACATGACAATTCATGTCATATGCCCTCCTCGTTTCCTTCTTCGTCTAGAGTGGTCTAGTGCACTGCATCATCACTTTAACCTCCTTCTCCCACAACGCTTTTACACCTTACTACGCTATATATGATTTCGCCTTCATGACGCCGAGCGAAATGAGACGGCGACCATGTATCATATACGATGACAGCATACGACAAGCCCCGGCGCCTAGAATTATTCGCACTGAATAGGACCAGAATTTGCGAGCAGCCATGCTCCTTTTCCCCGCGCCGCGCACAACTTTCTCCCTCAACTGAATTTCTTAAAACCGAAACTGGCAGATTCTCATAAATCAGCAGGTTTTTAAGAAGTATAGAATTGCTACGTTATAGAGCCGAGTTGTTCGAGCTGAACACAACCTTTCTGGAACAATGACATCTAGCTTATTCTCACAAGAGAGAGGAAAGCAGAGCGAGTGCATGCTCGCAGCGCGTCAGGAGTGTCATGAGTGAAAGAGAGCAAGGATAAACAGAGGAGAGCAGTAACAGCAGTGCGTTGTTTCGAAAGCTAGGCACTGTGATTTGTCGGCCAAGAGGCAGACAGAATTTAGGTGCCTTCTTCCCTCTTCTCAAGAACCACTCAATCAATCAAATCGAATGCTAGTAAAGAAAGAACAAAAAGTGTCCTCGTGGTCCCGCACCGCCGCCCCGCAAAGCTTTTTCAAGACCACGTGGTCGTGCGATGTGACCGTGCCGCTACAGATTGCTATAGAAGGACCTGGAATGACGGGCGATGTTCCGTCCAAGTGTCATTGTGCGGGAGCGATACGTTTTTTCGGTGACATTGCCGGTGACCACCGATATTTTTTATCGAGCTCATACCAGAAAAAAAAACGGCAAGGGGCCACTGCTTCGAAAAAAATGCGTTCTCTTTCATATATATTTTCGAATACGGGTTTCGGAAACCCGCATTTTAGAATAACAATATAGCCTAGTATATTCTACTTTAAAAAAAAAGAGGAAAGTAGAGCAAGTGCACGCAGCGTGTGCTGGAAGCGGCAAGAGTTTAAGAGAGGAAGGAAAAATATAAAAAACACACTGCTTGGAATGTAAGAAAAGAAAAAAAGGAAACAGAGCTCGCGGTCCGCAACACAGACAAGAAACGCCTCTCAGATTGTTTTATGACCGCGGGCCTGTGGGTGCCGCTCTGCTACAACCTAAAGGGTCATAGAGTGCAGTTTTTTTTTTAATGCATGACGCTTATCGATTCCGCTTGTTTCCTCCGTGTGCTTGAGACGTACGCGAAAACGCGGTTGTGTTCATTTGTTTCTAGTTCACTTGCATGTTTCTTGGTTTTGTTGCGGCAGCATATTACATTCTCGTGTTGACAACGTCATAGAAACTGTTCACAAAGTGCAGTACAGTTGGAAATCGATAAACTTTGGGTTTGGCAGAAACAAGATCTGGAGCTCTCGCACGAGCACTTCATCAAGTAAGTCTTGGCCTCATTTCGCGTCGCCACAAAAACAAACTGTCAACTGTAGTGACAATGACTGCGCTTCGATGTGCAGCTATTACGAACCACAATTACAAGTAAGTGAAGAGGAACCGTGGCACTCATAGAGAACACAATGGACGGTGTTCCTTGAAATGGGCTACCTCAAATCGGTACGTCATGCACCATTGAAACTACTCCAACTTGGATCAATCGAGACTTGCAAGCCTAGAGTAACATTTCTCAGGGCAATTCGGGATATGACAAAAGCGCAACACTGTCATGTGGCTGGCTGAGATTGACCGCTGGCGACTGAAGGTATGACAAAACAAGCCATCAAACCAAAAAAAAAAAACATGATCACTGCTGTTTGCTAGTAATAATTTCTTCTGTATAAATCTTCTTACTGAACCGAAATGAAATAAACTTGTTTTTTTTTTCTTTCGCGTCAGTATACCCAAATCCATGTTTCTACAAGTGTCCAACTATGAGGACAATGTGCATGACATGCGGCTGACTTTTTGCTACAATAAATTAAACATCAGGACAAAGCTACTGAGCTAGAATGCGGAACAGTAAGTCTTAAAAGTTTTATTGAAAAGAAATGACGAAAAATATTGTCTGATAAAAAGATCGTCAAAATGTCAACACTTCAATACAAGAGTAATATTTGGTCTATTACAAAAGGAGACGCTGACGAATGAAACTAAACATACCCGATTGCTTTTCATACGTACCTTCAAAAAAAAACACCCTTAAAGAAGCCTTAACAAACACGGGGTGAGTAGGAATTACCCTATATCTGTGCTACAGATTCTGTAAAGATTGCAGGTATTAAAACAGACATTGCATGACATCTGAAAACTATCTTCTGTAAGACTAATATGTTAACGCACTGTGCATTTTGGGAAATGCCAGCACTTGCATTTGTATGTATGGGCTCCTACAGTTCTCCTCAAAAATTTGCCGGTCATTGTGCAATGCACACTACCAATTTTCAGGTGCGCATGTCACCGTCTTCTTTCGTTTTCTTGAAGTGGCCACTATGTCTTTGTGCTGGCGATACGGATTGCTATCGCTATACACACGACAGAGACGGCAGCACACTGAGTACCGCGGTTGCCTCTGGTGGGGATGTTGCGCACGTATTTCCGCAATCACAAGATCGCAGACCACGCAGCCGATTGCCACAGCGAGAGAAAAGCGGGCGCTATCAGATGAGCCGCACCTCTTGCAACCAGTATCTTAAGAACTACTTGTTGCTGGGCGAGTTGCTTGGTGCATCTTTACAGAAAGAAAAGCCCTGAGCAACCTGACAATCACACAGGCCAGATTTGTCTGTATACCCTGCATGAATATCTTTTGGGAGATGGAGGGACACTTGCTGATGGTCTTGACTATTTTATAATACAATAACACCTATTTTCATTACTTAATTTCGGCGAAACAACCTTCTCGATAAGAATTTCGGGGGACGGTAGTGCCTATAGCCACTACAGCTACCCCCCCCCCCCCCTGCCCATCTGACTACGGGCCTGGACCCGATGCAACGTGCGCAGACACCTTTGAGAGCACTCTTCATGTGATTGATCAATCCATTACAAACAATCCGTTTTAAGAATTGTTTGGGCCCCTTTCACACTCAGAATTTCCGTGAAGGATCTTGATGGATAAAAAAAAATTCCTGAGCGAGATCAACTGAAACAATTACCGACATGCATAGCTGTAAGCGTGACCCAATACCGTCTCTTCCATCCCAGGAGCATAGGCAGAAATTTTTTCTGTGAGGAGTTGGGGGATCTCTTGGCTGTGAAACTGCACTATGCTGCAAGAGCGGGTCAGTAATAAATGAATCATGGCCATTATCTTCACTTAGTTTAAATCTATTGATTGTCTTTCTGACCTGTTTTCTGATTTCTTCATACATTTTCTCCTGTGCGGGATAGCTAACCGGATATAATTTTTATTTTCCGGTTAACGTTTTTGCCTTTTTTTCTCTCGCTCTCTCACAGCACAAAATGGAGAGAAGCGTGTAAGCACAAGCGTTATGTGCACCTGCCTGCGTCTTTCCGGTGATATATGTTGCAAAATGGTGCACATACCACAGCATTCATACACAGTTGCAACTCTTGAGCTTATTTATTTGTTTTCGTTATGTAGACTACGCTGCTCCACTGTATATTTCTCGGAGACAAATGACCTTCTGAAGCTGTGCGTGCCGGAACCACGATATGGTATTGGTGAGCTGGGAAACGCGAGAAAAGAAACAGCGGGGGCCGGCGACACCACCTTGAAATGCGCGCACCAATCGCCATGACGACATATATTTTGGCAGCGTCTAACAGCAGCTGTGTAGTTCCTAATCAGTAAAAATGAAGTACATTGTCCTCTGAGGCGGTGAGGGAATTTACGCACCAAGTTTCGGGAAGTTTCTTTGAGCCAAGCAAGTCAAAATACGAAAAACATGCGACATTGCAGGCGGAGATTTCGGCACAGGACTTTGACCTTAATTTTCTCCTTTAATATGAAAGCTATGTAGGTGAAATGACTGTAATAAGTATATTTTATACTCGTAATTTCGCTTTAGAGTCTCTTTATATGTACAGGTGTTTCCATATTTCGACCTCATACATATCAGTGCCGTAGCCATAGGTGGTTTTTGGGTGGTTTACCCTCCTCCCTCACCACCTATAAGAACCTAAAGTTTGCATACACAAAAACGCACACAGAAGCATGCATACAAAAGAAGCACATGGTTCCCCTACCAAAATTAATTTTGGCCGCGTGATCTTGGCTATTATGGCCAAGAATTGAACACGTGCCCTTTGCAGCACTACACTGAGCTTATATGCGCTTTACTTCATAGTTTGCGACCTGTTATTTGCTACTCCAGTTGCTCTTTTGCCCCTGTTGGCTGTTGCCATTTGCATCAGATGCTGCCATTCTACTTCGTTCTCCGAATACTTATTGCTTCATGTTTTTCGCAATAACGGCGAAATTTCGGCCTTTTAATGTCTGCTTCGCTTGAGTGGTTTCTCTTCGCAATTCTCAATATCTGTCCTCAAGAAAACTTTATTATTATAACCACAAAATGTAAAGGTATTTGCATTGAACGGTCGCAAGAAATTATCAGGTGGCACATGAAGATGACAGCAGAGGTCAATGAACTTCTGCTCCAGAATGAGCGTACTTCATTTTTTGCTCTTCATCTAGTAAATGTGCTACTTTTGAATCATGTATAACAACTTCAGAGTTTCTACACAACACCAGAAGTTGCAGAGACATCACAGTAGTACTATTTTCTTGCCCATTATATCGATGACATGCAGAGGCAGCTTCTCTAAGTACTCAGTTGGCTTGATGTCAGGCTGCTAAGGGAATAAAATATTTTGGGAAGGTGACCGATAAACTGTATAAGTTCTAAAATGTAAGAGCCAAGTTTCGATGTGTGTTGCGAGTGTACCCTCAAGCATCAACCTTAGCCAGCAGGCAGGATGTTGCGGTAGTTTCTTGGAAAACCAGACTGAACAGCGTGCTGCGACAGTTCTCCAACTATATATTGTTGGTGTACTGCAAGATTTTGTAGCGTCGTCACAATTTCTTTACCTAACTTATTCATTCTCAACCCCTTTCCCCTCCCTGAGTGCAGGGTAGCCAACTGCAGATTTCTTTCTAATATTTCTTTTTATTTTACTTTCTTCTCTCCCTATTTGTCCTAGATAAACAAACAGCTGTTCTGAATGACTTCTCTAAAGAACACAAAAAAAAACCATGTTGCAAAATTTATCAACAGATGACAAAGAGGCTCAAATACAAACATTTTATTAAACACAATTATAAGAATGCCTGAATATAAATGCAGGACATTTTCCCAAACAAGGAACATCAAAATAACTTCATACGATATCCCCTCTAATAATGCTTAATTGTAATAAATAGTGAAAATGATGGGTCTAGGAATTGACATTGTGCCTTCCAGCTGCCTGTGAGGCTAGATGCTCGCTTTTACTCAAACTTATGCTGGCTCAGTGTAAAACAGCGAATTTTCATGCATCAAAGGCTTAAAAGCAGTTGTGCAGCCTGTGTAAACTACCATATACATTTAGTGTACGAACGAGCATGTTTGCTTTAGATTATTATAAAAGAAAAAGCAGTATCTATGGGATAGAACTTTTCAATCAGCATCTTCTCCTAAAAATATTAAGACGAAGCCAGTAGCTCGTGTCTTGTGATAGTAGCACTCTTTGTGCTATCAATACAAGCATAGCGCTACTTTGCCAACTCAGTACGCCGTTCAGAATCATTAGCTATAATGCTACTAGCTGAAAGCTGCTGCTGTGTGCTGCCACTATCACTTGTAATCTTTACCAATCTGCATTGAAAGGAAACACAACTGCTTGCACAGGATGATGCAAGGCAGAATTCAATCAGATGATTGGAGAACATTTCTGCCTCTATGCTGTGCAAATTAGGTTATACCCAGCTTGTTTTTTCAGCCACATGTTCTTTGAGATCGCAAATAATCTAGTAGGAACATTTTCCAACAATTATGTTTAAGAAAAAGAATCAGCATATCAGTACATCAGTTTCGAAACTCAAACTGTAAAAGAAAAAGAATCAGCATATCAGTACATCAGTTTCGAAACTCAAACTGTAAGAAATGAAGACAATGCACTGTTAGCCTCTCAATAGCACAATATGTCAATGCACACGTCTTCTCAATGACCTTCACTAAAGCAGACCATCACATCGTGTTCAGTGCAAAAAAGCAATGAAACAGAATACAATCTACAAAATGCACATAGGTGATGCACTCACAACACAATGCATTATGTAGGTACAAGAGAAAAAGTGTTTCAAAGTAAAATGCATGATCATCTAACTCTATACAAGTGCTCACTATATTGAAAGTTCGAAAACACATTTCCACATCAACATGTTATATTTTTAAAGCATTAACAGTGTTATTTGCCACTGTTTCAGAAAGCCAAGGCACTTTGCTGACTAATAACTCAATTCAATGTCACACTCAAAACTATATAAAAAGTCTATATTACATCAAGCTGGAGACTTACTTTACATCCTCAGTTTTGCTCTAACATTGTTATTTTTACGTTTTACCATGTGCCAGTAAGACAAATCATGTTCTGTATGATGCAGTGATATCGCATTACTACAACCAAGTCGACGCAATCGCATGTGACCCTAGCAATCAGCACAGTCAAGGTACACATATATATATGCACATTAAATTTTTGAATGCATTCGAACAACAATCGTAAGGAATCAGGCATGCTCCTTATGGATGCATTGAAGACATCAGAGTGAACATAAAACATGGGCACCAGAGAAAGAACAAATAGGGTTACGCTGTATTGGCCGATTGTTTTGGAAAGGTATACTTCTACGATTTCTCGAAAACTAAATACTTGTAAATATTGATCAGAAAAGTAACCTCAAAAAAATTAAGCAAATGTGAACATCTTCATTAAAGTGTGCAAAAACTAAACGCTATGTGTGTACTTCGCTTAGGTGCAGCTCTTGTCTAAGTTTAAGCAATCAAACTCCTTCTCAGCTAGGGTAACTGACTTGACACATCTGCCACTACCACGTGCATTTGTAGCACCTCAAATATTCGCCTTGTAGCTCCATTTCTCATTTTTCTTTGAAAGTGCATAGTCTTCAAATTTCCATGCATGCCATCATTCTTCACACAGCCCAGCCAAATGCCATTTGAAGCCACGCTTCCCATTATTGTCATGCCTATGCAGTCAATGATAAGTTGCTTTATCTGGCCAGCATAATAGCACCCACACAAAATTTGGAATTTGTATACTGTTCCACTAACGTTTAACAAGCAGCTCAGACAACTTAATTACACAACTGTTTGGTTGCTAGGCACCAGCCTTTTTTCTTTGTAGTGGATAAATATAGCTTCCCTAAGAATGGAGACAAGCTACTGGCTAATCTAGCTTAGATTATGCCACACAGAATGAATTTTTGAACAAGTGTCACCTTTTGCTTTGGAGCTTGTTTGCTGCCTAGACTGTACTCCTTCAATCTAGCAGTTCACAGTTTCTCACGATACCTTCAGTCATAGGTGCCGATGCATACACTGCAGCGTGCATTAACATGAAATCAAGTGAAAAACATTTCAGTATCAGGGGAACAGAAATAGGCAGTTTTAATAACCACCACTTTGCTAAATGTAAAGGAGTCTGAAATATTGTCTTATTTTCTTGCACTCTGCATTTACAATGCACATGGTTGCTGATAAGTTGAACACTTTGTTCGGCAAACTTACTCAAGTAATTGCTTATTGGCAAAGCATTGAGGCACTTTTGGAAAATGCTTACACTAAATGCTTGACCATGGAACACATGCCAGCAATAAAGTTACATTCAAGCTTGAAAAAAAAAAGAACCCGAATCGATTGCCTTCTCTCGAGCTACTCATTTATAACAACCAAAACTTACAAATCATTAGCATGACAATTTCAGTGAAGTGTGATCAAACATAGTCCTGATCACGACAATGCATAAGTGTGGCCAAGGACAGAATTTCGTTGTAGACTGTAAGGAAAGTGGTCACACATCCTAATTTGAGAAATGCACATTGGTGGGAAAGAATTGAACAGAAGAACAAAGGAAAGCAACTGAAGCACCATTGATGGCACGGTGTGGCCCCAGATGCTTCAGCATTGCTTTTGTTACTCTGAGAATGAAGCAAAAATTTTAAACCTAGAAGAACAAATGTCTCAGCATGTCTGGCGTTCATATCAAATTTGCTTTTTTGAATATTTAATTTTCTGCTTCATTGCCTTGCTGGGTGTTTCGAAAAGAATCATACAACAGCACCTGTCTTGAACAAGAAACACCTAGTGTCATTCATGCCAAAACTACAATATAGTTGTGAGGTACACCATAGTAGACAGAATCTGTAAATTCTGACCACCCTGGGTTCCTTAACATGATATTAAATCTGAGTATACCATTTCACCTCTAGTGAAACCTAATCGCTGCCGCCAGTGTTCCGCTCACAACCTTCAGATGAGCAGACGAGCACCACAACTAATGTACCACCGTGGCAGCACATCTATTTCGAGCGATAAAGCAATTGAAAATACAGTTGTCTCCCCCTTCTTTGCTCTGACGTTCAATCTCTTCCCTGTTAGTCTTCAAATGTTCACTGTAACAACGTCTATGCAAATCGCTCAAACCTGTGACTCATTGATAGAATAACGTTCCTGTTTTCACTGTAGAAGATGCAGATCACAACCACACAAAATGAAGGCATGCACTTTCTCAAACAACACAATAAGTGAGATTACCAGTGTGATGGGTTTTGCAATGTACTGTGTGTGCAAGTAAAAATAGTCAGACAACAAACACAAGTCTTGGTACAGCTCTTAATATTTGGTTTCATATTCTAACTGTTTAATAGATTCACAGAAACTTACCCTTTCTGTTCATTGAATGAAGTCCGCTTATTTGGAGAATGAATGTGATAGTAAACAAAGATGACTCTGCCAAGAGGTAAACATCACAATTCAATAACGAAAGAAACATGAATACTATATAAATAAAGATAAATAAATGCTGTAGAGTGTGGTTATTGACGCAAACGTAGGGTTAAATACATTTTGCGCACGCAGAAAACAGTCTCGAGATGCCCTTAGCAATCATCCATGCCTGCCCACAATTGTTGACACAAACACAGCTAGCGATAGCACTGCACCACTTGGGAAACAAAAACAGAGCAAAATATGGAGCACGAGAAAAAATGTGGACACAAAATAACAGTGCTGTCGCACCAACACACCGAAGCACCCACTTTAGGTGCACCACTTGGAGTATTTGCTAAGCAAATAATTCACACTACAAAAAAGCTGTATACCAGTCCATTCTTTCCACAGCTTCGTTTGGTCAAAGAATGAGTGTGAATGAAGAAGAGAAAACGAAAATCTAGAGAATGTTCATTATAAATATTACATGTCTGAGTGAGTTCTAGAAAACATTGTACACTGTATATTTTCAATAGCCGTGTTTGTAATGAAAAGAATATTACATTAATAACAAAGTGCAAGAAAAACAACCACAGTAACTTATCTTTTGTGCATGCTAAGATACCATCATATTCAATAATTTGTTCAAGCTTCTGTCTTAATGCAAGCAGGATGTGAACTGAAGCATAGCTACAAGTGAGAGCATTTGAATTTAGCCTAAATTACCCCTTTAATTATATAGTATGCTCATATGTGCAAGTGCAGAAAAAATTGAAGGTAGCATTTGACTTCCCACATTCTATTTCACTGCACATATTTGTGCAGTGAAGTCTCCTGAAATTACTATCTTGTTAATGTAAGTCAGCATAGTTAGCAACATCACTGTCCAAGGCCATTAAAAACCAGTCACTAATTTTAAATTAGCACTTGTGCTTTCTTAAATCAGAAAGGCATCTTCAGTACAGAGATATTTAAGAGTGTTTTAGTGTAGAACGCACAAATTCCGATCGGCAAGATGATAGCGGTAACGCTGGAAGCAGCATATTGCAGCGCTGAATGAAACCAAATAATGCCCAAGTTATACCTAAGCTATGGCCTTAGTTTCACAATGACGCAAAGAAGCCTTCTCACACATAGCTATGATAAAAGTAACAAGACATAGCAATGTTGTGAGCGCATTATGGCTGAATACCGCATCATGAGATTTTACAATCAGCCGACTTGTCACGAACCTATGAGGCATGATGTGAGATGGATGATAAAGAGTGCCAATCACCGAAACCACAAAACACAATGTGAACAATAATTACCATCAGTATTTGATAATGTGGCACTTTCAATACCACTCTGTCAATACCTTTGACAAAGTCACAGCTACGTATGTGCATGGAGCGACTGGCTTGCAATTTCTTAGTGCACTTAAAAAGGAATGCATAGCAAAAAAAAGAACTCTACCTCGACCTTCCAAAAATTGTGAATGAAACACATGAAATGCTTCAGCAGCTTTACAGCAGGAATGCATCAGCTAATGACTAGAGCACCTTGAGTTATACATTGCTTTGAAAGTAGGAATACCATGATGAGGATACTTGACAACCTGAAGAGGATTCCACAACAGCCAAAGTACACATCAGTTCATGGTTTGTCTGTCTAATATTCCTGCTTGCCTTTCCCAGAGACTGCTGAAGATACAGGAAGAAAGCTTTGAGAAATTGTGACAAAATCTTAGATGCACTGTATTACTGCAAAATCGATGCAACGTATATGAACGAGGTTCCCGACGCACAGGCCCTTGCTGGACTGAATTTCGCGACTGCAGCTCACTGGCTGAGATGAGTTTGAAACCCCAGCTCTATGGGCTGATCAGGTTTCCATGTGTGGTACGTCTACCAATACTAGTTTTCCAGATGTGTAACTAGCCAATGCAAGTTAGAATAACCAAAAGTTGAGAAAGTTGGTAGAATTTGATAGTACAGAGATACAGAAGTGGAAACAAAACATAATAAATGATTTGGGCAAGTTGGTTTACACTAAGCGTAATGATAACTGTAATGAAACACGATGTCAGAGCATAGAAGGAACGCACAAGAACATGAACAAAAGGTGTTTGTGTTCTGTGCTTTTTGTGCCTGGCTTTGTATGTCTATCCTCCAAGTTGCGCAACTGAACGCAATACTTTTACCTCTCTAGTTTTCCACAAAGAATGAGCACCCTACAAAAACACACAACACAGGGTACATTCACTGGAATATAGCTCGGTGCCTCTAAGGTAAATAACGTTCATTTCCTGCAGGCACATGCCCACAGAGAGCAAAATCAATGAACGGAAAGCATAAAAAGCATGCTCAAAAGAGCGGGCAAGTCTGTGAAAAATCGTTCTCACAGCAGGCGAACACAGACCAAGCAAGCACTCTAAACAGCTTTAGTCGCTGCAAATAACACCGTGTGACATAAAACAGTTTGTTGGATGAAAAGTACAAGGGAAATATTCAGTATTATCATATGACACCATACATTGTGCATAAAGCACAGCAATACACAATCAATATTTTGCAGAGCTGAAAGTTTACAAATTGAGGTTCGATTGTGCAACTTGTCGAGCAGTGAAACACAACATGACAACCCATACAATACAGGTTGTGCCAATAGCAGTTGCAATGCTTGCCAAAAAATATTCCATGAGAGGCAAAGAAACTGACTGAAGTACCCTGCTTTTCCGAGTGCTGAGAGGAATAGGGCAAAAATGCACAAAATGTGCAACATTTACGTGCAAATAAAGATGTTCTGGAGCACAGCTTTGGTACAGCTGGTCCTCTTTGTCTCAACTTCAAGCTAAAGTATTACAAATAGCATGGCGAAAACTGTGCAGTAGAAAAAAGGAATAGTGAATTCCCTGATAGACATTACATGATGACTAGCTTATTTACTCGACACACATGCAAGTCAGGAGACCAAACCTAGCTGATGTATATTGTTGCGGTGCAACGCGAACAAAGCACAGGTACGCCATGACACAGCGAAAGCAGCGTGTTCTCAACAGCTGAGCCGCAAGATTGTCTTCTTTGTTCTCGAGTCAAGCCAGAGGCCCGCTACCTGGCGTCCACTAAATCCCCCCCATCATCGTTTTTGTCCACATGTAGACACGGGTCAATATTGCCTAGGTAATGTAACACTTTGCCATAGGCACACTGCAAAAATAACAACAGGACTACATTACAACAAAAAAGGTACACACAAACTGGGTCAGATGGTTTGCAAAATAAGAAAAAGCAGGCCATGGCAAAATTATTAGATATACACAAAACTTATCATGAACTGAATTCTGTATCTATAAAATGCAGACAGGAGACATGAAAAAAAAAATAAAGATAAGAGCTCAGGGCCAGGCTAGTGAAACTATTCAATATTCATCCTTTTTCTCATAACACTTTGTCACCGGTCTAGGATGCAATCTACAAGATTAATTGCTGATATCATGGTAAATGAGTAAAGGGGCAAGAAATATAGTAAAAGGCATCTTTACATAAAGCTGGCCCTGTTCCCAACCCAATTAAATACAAGAAAAGGAAACTGAAATGGGGCTATAAAAATGCCAAGTTTCAATACCACTGAAACAATTGTAATGCCATGAGATTTGATTCTGCATCACAGTGACATCATTCTGATAACACTGACTGGGAAGCTATTAGGTCAAAGTCATTAACAAGGGCATGCACTCAGGCAAGGCCTCAGCAGCTTCATCTGGAGAATATTTACATATCAAAGCCCACAACAGTGCTCTTGTATTTTTTATTACTAAACGATCATACACTCCACCCAGCACCCCTCTGCATGTCCTTCAGAAAAACGTTTTCATATGTTAACAGGCTGAGAAAAGATGAATGCTCAGATGAGACAAATCGATATTGAGCCAAGATGAAAAACTGGGCTAGTTGGCGATCTGTGCTGTACCATCTCCTTTTCTCTAGTCTATGTCTGGGTGTTTTGTGCTGTAAGTCGCAATGTTAAGGCACTGGCTGTCAGCCCCTTGCATAGACATAGGCACGATGCAACATGGTTTTGCATCCCCCAAAAGAGATAAAATCCTGGTGAGACTCATAGCCCTGACGTGCAAAAGTCATGATACCGACTACTGCACAATTTTGCAGAGTGTTCAAATTTTCGGCAGCAGAAAAGGCCGGCTGTCAGAACATCACTATTTGGTTGATAGGCACTCAGCCCTCATATTTTGCCTTTAGTCCTCACAGAGGCAAGTGTAACTTTCCTGCAAAACACTAATGCAGCCTGCTCTAGAATTGACTGTTGCACCATGGCACCATGAAAAATGGACGCATGCCTAAATGTGCAAGCGTCCTCTTAAATCTAATAAGTAAAAAAAGAAACGCTAGCACTGTTTCAACAATTCTTCATATTATACTAGCCAGCTTCCAAAGCCATGTTTGACTGTGAGTCACTCAGGATCTTGGCGAGTTGTAGAGTCAGCTGATTTTTCAGAATAAAATTGTTGAGAAGGACCACAATTAGGAGGAAGGAGTAGAGAAAGTAGGGACACTAAAGTTGTGTCTCTCACAGTCAGCCTTGACGCACATATCTAGAAGTAAACCTGTGCTCTAAATGGAGAATTTGGTGCTGGACCACCATCAAATCTGCACAATAAGGAAGTGGGTGAGCAAGGTCAAGAGCACAGATCGGGATGAGTCTCACTAGGAATGGGCTCTCATCCATCATTTGCAATGTGGTGCTTACTTAGCCTGTAGGTGAACTACGAATTCTGGCAAGTTGGGCAGAGAAGCCTTCCTGTCGTGATGTGCAACTACACCTTGCACACACCCTACAAGACACACACCCGATTCTCGGCGTCATAAAGCTAGCTGGAGTTGCACATACGTTCATATGAAATTCACAGAAAATAGGTATTGGCAGTTCACAAATTATCTCTCAAATAATGTTAATCAGGGCTGTTTATCACATTGAACTTGCTTAAAATCCTTATGTGGAGGGCACATTATAACCATAAGATGCTATGTATAATGCTAGACATTAGGGATCCCAAAGTGCTTCGTCATAAAGGCATCTGGCTGTTATTATATCTGTGACCTGATATGCAAATGAAGTGCTAAAGAGAGTCACACAAGGTGTAGTTTAAAACTTTTTCAGATGCCACCTATGAAGAACTCCTTGTAGGTGCATCAAATTGTCACAACATGACTTTGAGGCCCTGTATATTCTATTGCAACAATTTTATAATAGATTGATTTATGCATTTTATAGCAGTTAATTGAAATTAAGCTTTCATTAAATATCTACTTATCCTGAAGACATTCATGTTTGGTTCTTGCATATATAGAATCAAATTTAAGACTTGAAATATAGAGCGAATTGGTTTCTGGTTTTGTCGATATTAAGAAAAAATTTATTTCGACGTGGCTCCAGGGAATCACCACGTCTAACGACTTGTCAACTATGGTAGTGCCTCCAGGAAAGTGATTATATGCAACAGTACCATCAAAACTAAAGTTAAATGAAGACAAGTTTACTAAGAAAGAGGTTCATTTCTTGTAAGCCTCATAGTATCTCCCACTTTCTTGCCCCTAGTTGACGCAACTAGCAAAAAGAAGTGATGTACACAATTGTATACAAAGCGTCTGAAAAGGTTACTTGGTAAAGGGCAGGAAAGTATACAGGTATAACTTTTAACTTGTGAGGTATTGCCAGAATGGGCCATTTCCAGGTGCAAAAAGCTCCACCAGTGGCGATTGCCCCAATCAAAGCTGGGGGCCAGTGGCCCCCAAACTTATTGGTCAAGCGCCGTTTGACAATCTGCCTGCCTTATCACCTTTCTTTTGGGAAAATATTTTTGCAAGTTTTTGACGCCAGAAGTCGCTTGGTCCACCCCTGTCATTGAGTTTTGGCCAATGAAAATCGTGGCATGTGCCTTGTCGACGCCAGTTTGCATGCACTGACCACCTACCCAGAAAAAGCTTATTCTGAGTATGCAGCAAATAAGCACTTCACTTTTTGCACAAAAAACACAAAAGAGTATCAAGCACTATGGCTTCCAACATGAAGGACAAACTACTTCATTAATGCACCCTCGGGTAACATCCCTACTTCTTTTAAATGAAAACCTCACCGATACATTTCGAAAAAAAAAGTGTAAGAAACATACTATCCAGGAGAACGTAAAATTGATGTTCACAGAAACATAATGCAATTTCACCTTATAATGTTATCATGAAAATAGGCAACAGAAAATCGGGTTGAATTAAAATGTATCAACTGGGTTTTCATTGTATCAACTGGGTTTCATTTTTGTGGAGAATCTTTTGTGTAAGCTCATGTGCAAGAAAAATTGCAATTTGGCCATTTGTAGCACAGACCTAGCACAAAATTGCTCCATGCAAAGAACATGTGACTACTATCGTGCATGATCGCAAAGAAGTGATATGACTTTATTAAAAAAGTAAAAATAAAGTCCAGACAACCTTATCTTGCAAGAGCTTGCATCAGCATGCCTTTCATTGACTTGCACAAAAAAGAAGCTGCTTTTCTATAGCATGCTCTCACAAGATAAAATTGTCTGGACTGTTTTTTTATTTTTAAGTTTCCATCATGCACGGTAGTAGTCACATGTTTTGCACTGTGCAATTTTTCACAAGCTACATAGAATTTTTGAATAAAAATCAGTTGAAAGTCAGCACATGTTAGCGTCAGCTCTTTTTTGCATTCATGTAAATTTCCACGCTGTTGAAATTTTCTTGACGATAAAAATGAGTGTTCTAAAATAGTCTAGCAAGTGGCCCCCCACCCCTACACCCTGTAAAAGAATTCCAGGCTGTCAGCATGGTTTAGACATGCATTGATTAGGTAAAAAATGTGCTTCCCCTCATATTTAGCTGGTCCTTCGAAAAGCACAACTAAAGCAACGTTTTTTATGGCGCAAGTTCTGAAGTGGAAGCTTTCAACTAGGTAGCTAGCAATGCCTACCTATCTGACGACTGATAAACAGTTTGCTCACCAGTCATAAAACTGTTGCTTTGTAACTGTTTTCAAACATAATAACAACAAAGGAAGTGTGTCTGGCAAGAAAAACTTTCCAACAGAGGTGCACGACGTGTGAAAATGAAGCCGTGGTGCTAAAAAGAGCTATACCAAGCGATTATTGTCTTGTTGGGTTCGGAAGGTGATAGCAGCACAAATTGTAAAAATAATAAATAACTCTAGGGCCCACTTAAGCATATAAATTACGACTTTAGCTTGCCAAAGCTGTACATAATACGTGTGATTACAATAATGACTGATTTCGCACTCATTCTTTCACATTGTCTACTATGCAATTAAATGTACCCACAGAGGCACCAAGCATGTAGGTATTGAAGCCTTTGCTTCCATCAAAATGTGCTAGCCGCTGGCCAAAAACCGTCAACATGAAAATCTGCAGTTCCGTGAAATGGTGACTTGCCTGCTGCCGTCGGCACTGCGCGTGAATCCAGTCTATAATACACATAACAGTGTAAGAACGAATACTAACTCATGTGTACCCATAATGAGATAAACACAAATCGTGCTACACTTAGGCTATTTTGCAAATCGGTAGTGCCGTTGCAATACTGGGCTGTAGTGTGGCTGCTTTGTGTCTTTAAAAGCTAAACAAACAGTGCTATTGCAGAAACACACACACAGAAATTACTGGGTTGGTGCGTTTCATGTTTCTTGACTATCAATTCACACTGTGATATGAAAAAGCAAGAAAACACTCATTTAATAACAGCTAAGATGGTAGTGCTTATGTGCATCATGTAAAACCGTGTATTCTGCACAGTGGTAACCTGGGAACTACACGTGAAGGCCCTTACCCCTGGTTAGCTCTGCGGCAGAAGCAGGCCAAACACACTGCCTCCTGCGAGTTATGGTTTCATTGCAATGACGGAAAGTTCACGAGCAAACATGTGGACAGCATACCACTAGATAATTCCCCAGAAAGAATTTCATAAATGTAAAACCTGCACGTTACAATGAATGAGCTCTGACCAGCGCACAGAGACACGCACTCACCCTCAGCTGCTCATTGTTGCAAAAAAAAAAAAAAACCCACTAATGGGGACCTATATGTGAAGCAAGAGACAAGCAAGCCAAATACTAAAATAAATTAAATGGTAAAAGGTAGAAGGTAACCCAGCTCACCTGATAGTTGGGCTGCAGTCTCTTTCACAAATCAAGTGCCAACGCTGTTGAAGCTATGCGAGAATGTTTGAGTGCATGCATCTCCCTAGTGGCTTTTCTCGTTGTAAACGGTCCTGTGAACTGAGTAAGAGCCTGCACGTGATGGGTTGATAACTGTGCAGTGGGTTCCTTTACCGTATGAAGTACAAAGCATCTTCATTCATCTGTACACTCAATTTTAAAACTGGAAGATACCATGCTAATGATGGTATATTCATCAGACTATTTCTTATTGCGAATACATCTATGACAAAAAGTCCGGCTAGCCTCCGCAGCGTTGCACTTGACGGATAAAACAGAGCACGAACAAACCTTGTACCCGCAATGTACTTAGAACGAGTAAAGAATGAAATGTCGCATGCACAAAACAAGTGCGAAGCTAACGATGGGGCAGCCGGGCACATCTAGAATGCTCTAGGAAATAGTGCCCGGTAAAGCATACATTATCCACTCCTGTCAACACGACAGCTGATGTTCAAGATGCAAGATGTGCTGGTTCTACTATCACATGAGCACAGCGGGCACAAAATCCGCACTGTTCAGTCGCACAAAACACAAAACAGCAGGCACGTCGCCTTGCGGTCAGTGCCAGAAACTGGCCAGAGGTCTACCAGCCACAAGGAACATTGCTACAACTGCTAGGCACCACGCAAAGGCACACTGCTTACGCACATGCGAAGCACTCGAGCTCTGCGTGGCCTCTTCCGCGGTAGCCGACACTTTGCTTACCGCGCACCTGGCGTCTGCAACTTCAACGACGCCTCGCCTTTCGGGCGTCCAGTAGCCCGGCAGTGGATGCGCGCGGGTCGCGCATTGCTCCACCGTGAGCGCGTAGTACACCAATGCGGCGACGTGCGAGCACATGGCGCTAGAACGGCACTTGGGCTGCCGCTGACCTCCGTTCACGTAAACGTCGAGATCGCCCAAACTGCCGGGGATGCCGTATCCGCAGCTATCGACGCTGCTAGTGTGGACGGCGTCGGTAAAGGCGGCTCTGCCGCGCCCACTGAGGTGCGACAGGCCCAGCTTAGCGACGAACAGCGGCGCCGTGGGATCAAGCAACGTGAGTCGGCCCAGCTTGTCGTAGTCGTCGAAGTAGTGCAGCTCGTCCGCGATGAATCCGACGACGTGGGCGCCCACACCGAATCCCACCAGGTGCACCCGCGCGAGCTCGTACTCGTGGTCGTTGACGAGCCCGAGGAGAGTGCGCGCCAGGGCACGCGCAACCAGGCGACTGTCGCCGGCGGCTCGCTGGTAACGAGCGCTGTCGGTCGGCGCCGCGTGAGACGGGCAGTAGTACACATCGGCGGCGCGGCTGGTAGACACACCGTCGTCGCAACCAACGTTCCACACGACTTCGAGAACGGCGTGCGACGGTCGTTGCCGGCGAAGCGCGGCCACCAGCGCGTCCGCGCCGGCTGCGTACCTCGGCGGAAGGCCGTGGCACAGGACCGTGAGGTTAGCGTCGCCGAGCTGCTTACCGGGCGAGTCGCCGTCAAAGTCGACAGGTAGAACGAGCGGCGAGAGCTCGTTGCCTCCGGGAAGCCACCAACGAAATGTCGCGTTGACGTCGGGCGCTAAGCGAGGCACGAAGTAAGCCCACGGGCCACTCACGTTAAACGTACCGTAAGGCTGGCGCGTCACTTTTCCTTGCCCGAGATCTTCATCGTCGGTCGTTGTCGGTCCGAATACGGCCTCTCCGGGACATATTCGCATTCTCGCGGACACTGGACTGGAGAACGAGACCATCGTTGCCATGGCGACGAAGAGCGCATGAACCGCGAACACCTTTCCGCTGTACTGCCACTTCATCGGTCGAGCCGTTTAGAGTAACAAACGTTCGGCAAAGCGAGGCAGAAGTGGGCTTAGCGCACTTTGCACGTGTGTAGTGAGTGGCTAGAAAACGGTGTCCTCACGGCGAAGTGGCGTCAGCTCGCAGGCTTTTCCATTCGGCAGGGCAAAAAGCACCAACACCGTTCCGGCTACGGCTGAATGAAAAGCCGCAGACACACAACGGAAAACACGCGTCCGTCACCACGAGACACCCACAGACGACGCGAGACAACGCGCCGGCACCGCGGCTTTTGGCCGCTAGGGGGCCAACGTGAGCGGATGCCTGCAACGTCGGCTCCGGCAAACGGTACGTGCTACTCTTTACCAACCTTTCCTGCGGTCACTAGCCTGTTCGAACAGCGACGTAAGGGCCTGAGGAAGACAGAGACGACGCCCATTCCGGGCAAGCTCCGACGTTCTGTGTGCAACAATTAGTGAACCGAGACGCTGAGCATCCGAGCTAAGCCTCTCTGAGACTCCGCTCCTTCGTCGACACTGGCAGCAACGCCTCCCGTTATTATGGAAGTAACGGTTGAGGGCCACACCATCTCCGCTGAAGAGCTCCAGGCAGGCAATTGGACACCAGTTCTCTACAAAGCCTATGCGTCTCGACCAGCCTGTTCACAGAAACCACTTTCGCAACCCAACGCTACCGTCAAGGAGACCAACCCGAACGCCATGCGCGTCGAAGCAGCTGCAACTGGAAGAGGCAAGACGCCAACCCACCTACCACCTGCTACCAAGGAGACGCGCATCATTGTAAAACGCGGCAAGCAACTGCCGCCACTCCCACCGAACGCTATTCGCGTCGTTGTTCGTCCGCGAGGTCAACTGCGACTCCTAGATGTCCCAACGCCTCGACTCATGAAGGCAGTGCAGGCCGCACTTCAAACCACTCTGCCCGATGATTTCTGCCTGCGCATACACCCCACTAATAATACATTCACGGCAGCTACAACACACTCCGCCGCAGCCGAGCTCCTAAAGACGCTGACTTCACTCACCATCGGTGGCCATGCTTACCCCTGCATGGCTTACGTGGCACCCCCACCAGGAGCTACAAGAGGGGTCATCTCAAACGCCTTTGACGACGAGACGCCAACCCAGCTGTACGAAGACCTGGTCAAACGGAATCCTGAATACTCTATACTCGCAGCCCGCCGAATGGGGAAGACGCACTCCATTCTCATCACCTTCGACGCCAATGAGGTGCCACTTTCCATTAAATACATGGGAGCCATTCACCGCTGTACTCCATACCGCGGAAGTCCGGATGCTTGTACGAACTGCAGACTACCGGGCCATCGTCACGACGTATGCCCAAGCCCCAAGACTAATCTTTGCCCACGCTGTGGCAGCCAACACCCACCCCAGGAACCTCCTTGCACGCCTAAGTGCATTCTGTGCGAGGGCCCTCATCTTACCGGCACTGGTTCATGCAAAGGACGCAACCTTCACCAGCCACGCAAAACGACAAAGCAACCTCAAACGCAGCGACAAGAACCGGTTCCACACGGGGACAACTTCCCCCAGTTGTCAGCGGGACCCACTCAGCCCAGCCAACCCAGCCAACCCAAGCAAGCCTGGACCGAGCCGCTTAAACAAGATTGGGGCCCTCCCCGTTCGCCCTGCAAGAACGCACTATCATCAACAGTGACTTCTAGTCTGCAAGACGCTCTGGCCAAGTCTCGGGAGGAGGCAGCGGCAGCCAAAGCAGAAGCTCAAGCAGCCCGAGCTGAAGCCGCTGCCCTTCGAGAACACATCGCGAAGCTGGAGACCCAGATAAGTACTCTCGCCACAAGCCATGCCATTCCACCTACCCCAACTCCTACTACATCCCAAACTCCTGCGCACAACCCACCCAACACCTCTAGCATGTCTTTCCCACCCAGCCATGTCAACGCGACATCCTGCTCTGATTCGCTTGAGTTAGATATCGACACGGCATTTCCTCGGCACACAAATCAGGACATTACCGCGCGTCCCTCAACACACAGCTCACTAGCCGATATTCCAACCATGCTTGAGTCTTTTACTGCTCGTTTTGAGGCAAAATTGCAGGAAGGTATCACCAGCATCAATCAGGAATGCACAACGCTCAAAGATGCGGTAATCCGTGTAACAACAGACAATGCAGCACTTAATCATCGTCTTGATGCTTTAGCTCAAGCATTAACTGACCGCTACAACAATCTTGAATCACAGCTCAATTTGTTCGCAACACGCCTTGCACAACGGGATCTCACCCCAAGTAAACGCAAGAAGCCCAAAGCAACTGAAGGGCAAGACAATCCACTCCCTGACGTCACTAACGACTCCCAACCTTGCGCGGCGGCTACGCCCCTTCTCAATTCTCATGATGGCAGCTCTAAACCGTAATCTGACACTCTGGCAGTGGAACTGCCGAGGTTTTGGCCAGAAGCGTCATGTTGTCCACCAACTGCTATCTTGCGCTGCGGGACCCGATATCCTTGCCCTACAAGAACCCTCCAACCCCCTAACCTTACCCGGCTATACTTCTATTACACCCACATCCCCTACACCCTCTCGGGTGGCGTTTCTAATTAATCGCTCAATCACCACCATCTCCCACTGTTTAGCAGTCCAAGACATTGATCACCTCTTAATTGAGCTTGTGCCGCAACATGCCAGAGCTAAAAGCCTCTTCATCCTGAATGTATACAGCAGCCCTAAGTGCTTACAGGGTAACTTCCAGCGCCTCTTTACGCTCGCGAAACGCATAGCCAATAAGTGCCCCCTACTCGTCGTGGGAGATTTCAATGCCCCACATACAGCCTGGGGTTATCCGCGCGACACACCAAAAGGACGTCGGGTGTGGTTAGCAGCGCAGCAAGCCGGCCTCTCACTGCTCACCGATTCTGCCTTTCCGACACGCATAGGGAATAGTGTCTGCAAAGACACTACACCAGATCTCTCGTTCGCACATCGCCTCCCTCATGCCACATGGTGCAACACACAAGAGAATTTGGGTAGTGACCATTACATTATCGAAATTCTCTTAAATATGCAACTACCCCGCAGGGTTCTTAGAGGTTCCACTTTTACCAACTGGGATTTTTTCCGCACTTATAGGGCAACACGCACCTACGCCTCTATCACGGACATCACTGAATGGTCAGAACAACTCCAGAGTGATGTCCGATCCGCAACTCGTCTAGTACGAGAGGACTGCCCAAGCGACACAGTTGACTCTCGTCTCCTACATTTATGGGATGCTAAAACAAGCCTAGAACGACGCTGGCAAAGCCAGCGTTGGAACCGAACTCTTAGACGTCGCCTGGCCCGCCTGAGCAAAGAGATAGAGACCCATGCAGCCACTCTTTCGCGACAGAACTGGGAATCGCTTTGCAACAAATTAGATGGCAATATGAGTTTGCCTCAGACTTGGAATTTGTTCCGACACTTAATTGACCCAACTCAGTCAAAGACTACCCAAAGACACAACCTCACCAAACTCCTACATACTTGCGATAAACCTCCACCAGAACTACTACAGGAACTTCGAAATCAGTACTTCCCAACATACCCTGCCGTATTGTATCCCGATTATACAGGTCCTCCTAATGAGCTCCTCGACCAACCCATTACAGTAGCCGAAGTTCAAGCCGAACTACAGAAACTAAACACTTCCTCAGCCCCCGGTCCGGACAATATTCACAACAAAGCACTCCGTAATCTCGACGACCAATCAATTGCCGAGCTTACTGAATACTTTAATGAGTGCTGGCTAAGGGGCATCCTCCCACCACAATGGAAAGAGGCCAAGGTTGTCTTTATACCCAAACCTGGGAAACCTCTCCTTACGTCTAACCTCAGGCCCATATCCCTCACTTCTTGTGTCGGCAAACTCATGGAGCACGTACTCCAAACCAGGCTCTGCCAGTACCTAGAAGGCAAGAATCTCTTGCCTGCTTGCATGTTTGGATTTCGCCCTGGACTTTCCACACAGGACGTTTTCCTACAACTAAAACATCACATTCTTGACTCTCAAACCTGCGATACCAGAGCTATCTTAGGAGTGGATCTAACAAAGGCATTTGACAACGTTGCGCACTCAGCTATTCTAGAGAACCTTATAACCCTGGGAGTCGGCGTAAAGATGTACAACTACGTCCGCGACTTCCTCAGCCACCGCACAGCAACACTTACCTTTGGCGATCACAGACTGCCAGACATCACGCTTGGAGCCCGTGGTACGCCCCAGGGAGCAGTCCTCTCACCTATTCTTTTTAACATAGCACTTCTACATCTGCCCCAAAAACTGGGTCAGATCCCCGACATCCACTTCAGCTTCTATGCCGACGACATCACCGTCTGGGCAAACCGTGGTAGTGACGCCGAAATAGAAGAACACTTACAGTTGGCACTAACCACCATCGACACATATGTTCGAGAACGTGGCCTTACCTGCTCCCCTTCCAAATCAGAGCTCTTTCTTTACCGACCGAAGCAGCATGCTTCAGCCATTCCCCCTATCTCTCTCACGCTAGGTGCCCACCCCATCCCACTTGTCTCAAAAATTCGGGTGCTAGGGCTAGTACTCTACTCACATGGCGCACATGGAGAAGTCATCAGGACTCTCCAAACACATGCTCAGCAGACCATTCGGCTGATTCGTCGCATAGCGAACCGTCGGGCTGGCCTACGCGAGCGAAACACGCTTCGCCTCACCCAGGCTTACATCGTAAGCCGCACCACGTATGCCCTCCCATACCTACCTCTCCGACAAAAAGAGAGAGACCGCATTAACGCGCTTCTACGAAGTTGCACAAAAACAGCTCTACGCCTTCCCCCAAGCACATCCAATGACAGACTCTTCAAACTTGGTGTACATAATACATTTGAGGAACTCGCTGAAGCCACCTTTACGGCACAAATATGTCGTCTGTCTAATTCGGTGAGTGGCCGCGCTCTTTTGACCCAATTAGACTTATCCCCAATAACAGAATCGCCTGGAAGGGTCCCTCTTTCTTCTAACCTCCGTTCTCACCTAAACGTACCGCCCATTCCCAAGAACATGCATCCTGTGCGAGACGAGAAACGCAGAAAGGCAAGGGCCCGGGCCCTCCAGAGACAATATGGCGAGGACCAGAATGTAGTCTACGTTGACGCAGCGGAATATGCGTCAAGATCCCGCATGGCCCTTGCGGTGGCTGACAATCAGGCAAATCTCCTAACTTCTTGCTCAATTGTCACAAATTCCTCCACAGAGGCAGAAGAGGCAGCCATCGCGCTTGCTCTCATCTCCACACCTGCCACCACTATCATTAGCGACTCGAAATCAGCTATTCTTAACTACGCCAATGGCTTGATATCATGTAGCGCTGCTCGCTTGCTACGCTTCTGGCAGCCTCAGTGCTCCACAACCCTGATCTGGACGCCAGCACATGCCGGCCTCCTTGGCAACGAGGAGGCTCATTCTCTAGCCCGAGGTCTCACATTCCGGGCAGGAGAAATGGAGCCCCCTCCACAGGTCGAGGAGCGCTTGCTCTCTTTTCGTGATATTCTATCGTATTACCGGGAACAACGAAGAATATACGCACCCCCAGCCCCATCCCTAAACATAGCGCAGGCCACACATTGGCGACGCCTACAAACTCGAACTGCTCCATACCCCGTATTACTAAACGCCCGTTACCCAGACCATTTCCCCTCTTCATGCAAACTTTGCGACAAACCAGGAGACTTCCTCCACATCCTCCTCACATGTCCCACCTTCCCACATCCCCCACCTCCGGCTGTGGCAGTGTCATACTGGGAGACCATCATGACCAGCACTTCTGCGTTCGATCAGCGCCGGATCATCTCGTGCGCCATGAAGAGGATCGCACTTCAAGGGCTTTCCTTTGCTTTGTAAGGGTGCCTCCTCACCGCGAGGGAGCACCCACGTGCCATGAGGGGGCTCGGCCCCCACGCTATACAGTGGCAATAAATGTTTCTACCACCACCCGGCACCGCGTGCAACTAACGCCGGCACAAAACAAACACACAAAAAAGCAACGTCCGCACACAAAGTAGATAGTGCGTCAGTCAACTACAAAGCAGATTTGAAATGTACAGTTCATGACTGCCGCCAGGTGACGCAAATGTTTTTAGTGGTGCTTGGTGAGTAAATGTTTTTCTTTTTTTGTTTTTGTAAAGTGAACGCTGACGAACAAGTATTGCGTGAGAGTACGTCCATTACGATTATGGGTGAAAGTGTTGTCCGCTTAGGCTGTTGGCAACATGTCCACTGCAGAACAGAGATGCAGTGGCACGGTCGGCAGTAATGAGGGGCGATTGGTACACAAGGCGTGTTAAGCCATGGTTTCCGATCCCATTTCTAACTATGTGGTAAAGTTACAAAGTCAACATTTTGTTAGAAACTTTCTCTTGCTTATTTAAAACGTTTAAAAACAGAATCAAGGGGCATAGAAGAATGAATTTGAACTTTCCGGGCAGGTGAACTGCGATGACCCGCGCAATGCATCTTTCACAGCGAAGTGAAAGTTGGCAAGATAAGATGTTTTCATGGAGGGAAGCAAAAAGTAAAGGAGTGAGCATGACGTCACGCGGGAAGGGTTTTCGTAGTGTCGTGAACGCGTGCTTTTTCCAGCGGCGGCGAAAAAACCGTATTCTATGCACCGTGCGGCGGCGCTGCCCATTGCAGGCGCGTTGGGGAGTGGCGAGCGGAGGTAGCAGAGGCTAGCGGCAGGGTGCAACAGGCCTGGCAGCGCAATAGCGTCATTGTCTCCGAAATGCTACCCAATACATTTATATTACCAGGTGATTTGAATGCTCACTGTTATCTCCGAGACCAATCGATGAGGTTGACAGTGAAAATCATATTTCTGCGGGCCACATGAAAAGTCATCTACAGATCTGCATATGCAGGCGCTAGCTGACCGACGTATTTTTCGCTGAGCACGTAATTTTAGGCGCCTTAGGTGCCTGATTTCTCTCACAATGAAGTTTTCAATGCGCAGTATTTCTTTGCAGTATCCTAATTGCGAACTAATGCACTTTGAGTGTTTCTATCTATCGATAATTTAACCGCCTACCTGCGTATGAGTTCTGTGGTTGTCTCCTTCTTAATTTGGTATAAACCAAAGCTACCATATGAGTACGCGAGTGTGTGACGAGCTGGAGTAGCAGGTCGCGAAATGTATAATGTGATATTCTCGTCCGTACATCGTGATATCATTTCCCTCAGTTACGTGTGGCACATACCTGCATATACCATGAGCATACCATAGAATATGCTGGATATGGGCGCCACGCGCACGTTTGAAGAATAGCATTAGATGTCTGTTTCTCCGAAAATTTCAATACATACAAAGAATGAAACTTGCGTATACATCCGGAGTAACCAATTACAAAACCCAACCGATGGTTGAAGATTCTGCAGAAAAGGATTTTAGTAGCGATGTATGGGCAATTGTTGCGGTGAAGGCTAGCCGCTTTGCATGATAACACTGCAATAACCATTGCACATACACTACTATGACTATACCTAAGCGTTGCATGCATTGCATTACCGAAGCATGTACTTCATTCGATGCGGAGGAAGGCCCCGCCGCGGTGGTCTAGTGGCTAAGGTACTCGGCTACTGACCCGCAGGTCGCGGGTTCGATTCCCGGCTGCGGCGGCTGCATTTCCGATGGAGGCGGAAATGTTGTAGGCCCGTGTACTCAGATTTGGGTGCACGTTAAAGAACCCCAGGTGGTCGAAATTTCCGGAGCCCTCCACTACGGCGTCTCTCATAATCATATGGTGGTTTTGGGACGTTAAACCCCACAAATCAATCAATCAATCGATGCGGAGGAAAGAAATAAGCGGAAGAACAGGGAGAAACTTGCGTAGGCGTGGATAGCATTGCGAGATAAGATCGTGCGCTAGCCTGTAAATGCCAGTGAACGCCACGTCTCCCGTGAGCCCTTGTTTCGATAAACTACTTAATCAACTCAATGGCGCAATATGCTTCTCGTAACGCTATGCTCAAAGCAAGAAATCTAGCGTCGCATGAACTCTATTGCCGCCATCTGTGGGCTCCCCCAAAATTTTGTCCATCGGAAATTTTGATCATCTGGTGTTCATTACGGGCACTGACATTGCACAGCACACGGGCCTGTGGCCTTTCGCCTCCTTCGAAATGCCTGGGGTAGGCAAGGGGGGGCTGGAGCCTTCGTGCCAAATTGTTCTCTGCCCCCCATTGCCCCCCCCCCACTCGAAGAGGGGGAACGTAGTCATACCACGTTAATTTCCACGCCTCCCTTTCCCCCCTGTATAGGAACTTACTTATCGTGAGTGCCCCCCGCCCCCTTAAAATAATCCCCCGGGTCAGCAGTCGAGCATTGTAACCGCTTCGCCACTGCATGCGCCGATCACATTGTATCCTAACCGTGTACACAAAAAGCACCACGCAGCGATGAGGTTCTTTACGACGAGTCTACTAAGCGAGCTCACATATGATTAACGACTAAATGCGTGGGGTGGAAAAAAAAGGGGGGAAATATCCGCCTGTGTATCCTTTGTTAACGAAAATTAAAGGAAGGAAAAAGAAGAATGGGGCCACTTGTTTCCTGTAGAGCTTGGATACGACAATGATATTTTGGTAGCTGTTGAAATTCCATTTCGCATTATGCTCGCGTACAACTGAAAATTTTCTTACCGGTCCAACGCACGATGCATAAAAAGAAAGAGAGAACCTAATTGTTTTATGTCGGTATGCAAAAGAATAAGTCCTGCGAAGAAAAGGCATCTCCCTATTCAGAGCTTTGCTTGCAGTAAAACTGCAAGAGTGACAATGTCTTTATTGTCCGCATCAACACAATCAATTTTACGAAGGGGCGGGCGGAAAACGCTGTAGTTCAGACAGCTTGACGATGCCACTGGCCCCCTCATTGGCGCTTAACAGCAGCGATGCAGCAACAATGAACGAACGTAATCCAGCAAAAAATAACACAAGACATACATAGAAAAAGAACAATGATGTTCAACTTTACAAATTTCAATCCTTTGCAGAGACAAAGGAAAAAAAATAATACACGTGTGCAATATTTAGAAGTGATAGGCATCAGAAGAATGTTTCTGAAGAATACATGTCTTAAGTTCAAAATAACTGTGTATAGATTTAAAAGATATGCTCTCTAATTGTAGCCATTCGCAAAATAATCTCTTGAATAATCTTGGTAAGTTATTTCCCACATTAATTTTGCATATGTTTTTCGCACTTTTAGTAATGTTCAGTATTCCCTTTTACGTGTTTTATATAAAGGGGTGTTTTCTTGTAACCAGGAAAGGTGCTCAGAAAATCTGATCTGGTTTTTAACTCTTGTTTATACGCCTTACACAAACGGTAATCATAAAGTGTTGTGGCTGGAAGTATACTATACTTTAAGAAATACTCGCGTGTGAGGAAATGACTTGGTAGATTCTCAATTGTTCGTAAGAACTTTTTTTGTAGGACGTGTATTCTGTGTAGATTTCCTGGAGCAGTGGTGCCCCGAACTAAATGACAGTAATTAAGCCTGCTGAAACAAACTGTTGAAAATTGCATCATAAGATTCTGTAGATTCTGTGGCAGTATATGACGATTGCGGCACAATACCGATCACTTGAAACAACTAGAAAGCGCTAAACATCAAGGGAGGTTCCTCTGTGTAGAGAAATTCCACTTGACTGTGTCTTTACTGTTACTTGTAATTATTTTTTTATTTATATGTGCCATTTTCCCCCTTGCATCGTTTGCTCAAAGTCTGGCCAAAATGTCTGTCCTTGCTTTTTTTTCACTGTTTAATATATTTTACGTTCTAGATATAAACACTTTAATTGTCTGTGAGTATTTCTAACACTGTACTCAAGCATGATTGCGTGAAATATTATGTTATTGACCTGGAACTGGAACCCCGAATATTCTACATCTATTTTCTGCGCGTGCTATGCTATATGTCTAAAAACAATTATACTCGACGAAGGATTTCACGTGCCCTAAGTTTTCAATTACGCAAAAAAAAATTCATAGCATAAGTCGCAGTATCTTATTCACTAAGCTCGAAGAAACTGATACTCCTGGTTCTGAAATTTCACTACTAAAATCGATTTATACAAATCACTTGAAGTTGTTTCTTTTTCGAATGTTTATAAGGGATGGCGAACCATCAACATAGCTATGCGCCGTTTCTCTCTCGTGGGACCACTTCTGATTTATATTATTGATTTAGTTATTGTACGTCTTCGGTCGAATTCATTTTCTGCGCTGACGACAAGAATATTTTTCGGTCATACAGGTAACTTTTTCTTATTATTAATTTAAATGTAATTAAAGTACCTTAGGGTGTTGTGATATCACCGAATTACCTGTAAGTGGTGATATTACACCTCTTTATCGCCATATCACCTATAAATAAACTGGGAGTATTCATTTCCAATTAGCGAAACTTGAGGTCCATGCAATCTAAAACTTTCGGTTTTAGGTTACATGGACCTTAAGTTTCGCAGAAAAGCACAAAAAGCACAAAAATTAGCTCGCTGTATACGCGTCGAATATTAATACGTTTCTCAGGCACTACTTTACTGCTTCTTCACCAGTAGTATTGTCCGACCTCATTTATATACGTTGAGAGATATTCATAAAATGCCTGTGATACACAGTCTCTGCAGATTGTTAAGGAATCTCTACATAAACATAAGTGCTTGCAGATTACGCTATCCAAATGCCAACTATCTACTACCCGAAGCTAACATACTAACAGTCAATCTCAGAGCGTGTGAGCGTAGAATACGTCTTCGAGCTGTAAGGCCGCAGCGGACGTGAATACGCGGAGCCGACGCCACAGTGGGTCGTCGGGAGGTGGCTTGAAGGTTGTGACGGTTTCCCGGAATTATTATCTGGAGAGTTTGTGCCTGGGAAACAAACCACCGCAGCCGATTTCGGGACGGCCAGGCGATCGCCACGGTCCGCGCCATGTGGGGCAGAAGCGCAAAACGAGGTTACGTATGATCCGTCGGTGATAATTGACAATATATATATATATATATATATATATATATATATATATATATATATATATATATATATATATATATATATATATATATATTGAAAGAGGGTTTATTGACGACTGTTGCGACGGTGGTCCTACGAAGAAACACGATCGTGCAAGAGCAACGGTCAAGCAGATGCCGGCGAAGATCAGCACGAGCCGAGCGAGCGAAGCCCAGCACCCAGTACCCAAGCGGTGGCGATGTTGCTTGCCAACGACGCTGTTTCTTCTTCACAATTTGCCCCCGCCGAAAAAGAGCCATCCTGGCGACCTAAGAGTCTGGAGGCAGAGGGCTATAATATGGCTTAAGGCGGGCGACGTGGACGATGTCACGTCCACGCCGGCGCATGTCGTCAGATGGGGAAAGTGGCTCGATGAGAAAATTCACCGGCGAGGTTTGCTCCAAAACGCGGTATGGGCCCTCGTACTTTGGAACGAGTTTTGAGGAAATTCCGGGGGTTTGGTAAGGAACAGCCAGCCATACAAGTGATCCCGGGGAATAGCTGGGGCTTTGTGAAGAGTCGGCGTTGTTTTCTTTCTGGCGCTGTTGTTCTCGAGACGTAAAGGTGCGTGCGAGTTCACGGCACTCTTCCGCATTTCGGGCAGCTTCGGACATAGATGGGCATTCGGATGCGTCAGGACGGTATGGAAGGAGAGTATCGATGGTGTGGGATGGTTCGCGTCCATAAAGAAGAAAGAAAGGTGAAAATCCAGTGGTAGACTGTGCCGCGGTGTTATATGCGAACGTAATGAATGGAAGAATGCGATCCCAGTTAGTATGATCGGATGTCACATACATGGCGAGCATATCGCCAAGGGTGCGGTTAAATCTCTCCGTGAGCCCGTTAGTCTGCGGGTGGTATGCCGTGGTCTTGCGATGAACAACATGGCATTCAGAAAGCAGAGACGTGACGACTTCTGATAGGAAGGCTCGACCTCGATCGCTTAGTAGTTCTCGAGGTGCACCATGTCGTAATATAAAGCGATGAAGGATGAAGGATGCTACGTCCCGCGCAGTGGCACTTGGAAGGGCGGCGGTCTCAGCGTAGCGTGTTAAATGGTCCACAGCGACTATAATCCACCGATTTTCATCTGATGTTGTCGGTAGAGGGCCATAGAGATCAATTCCGATCCGATCGAAAGGTTTGGCAGGGCACGGAAGCGGTTGAAGCGCACCGGACGAGTGGAAAGGCGGTGATTTGCGACGTTGACAGTCAGGACAGCCCATAACGAATTTTCGAACGAAATTATACATTCCGCGCCAGTAGAAGCGATGGCGAATGCGTTCGTAAGTTTTGAAAACTCCGGCATGACCACATTGGGGATCGTCGTGAAAGGAGGCGCAGATTTGTGATCGCAAGCTGCGCGGGACAACCAAGAGCCACTTACGACCTTCGGGGGCGTAGTTGCGTCGGTGTAGTAGCCGATCACGAATGGCGAAATGAGCAGCTTGACGTCGGAGAGATCGTGGTACCGCTGTGGTTGACGATCCAGAAAGACAGTTAAGAAGAGAAGCGATCCACGGGTCCTTGTGTTGTTCACTGGTAAAGGAGTCGAGGTCGAGAGATGCGATGGAGATACCAGTGGTTCCGCAGGCCGAGTCGGGAGGTAAAGGCGAACGCGACAGGGCGTCGGCGTCAGAATGCTTGCGTCCGCTGCGATAGATGACACGAATGTCGTACTCCTGGATTTGCAGTGCCCACCGAGCTAGGCGGCCAGAAGGGTCTTTCAATGTGGCGAGCCAACAAAGTGCATGGTGGTCCGTTACCAGGTCGAATGGGCGACCGTACAAATAAGGGCGGAACTTGCGAAGCGCCCACACTAGCGCCAAGCACTCTTTTTCAGTGACGCTGTAATTGGCCTCAGCTTTAGTAAGTGTGCGACTCGCATAAGCGACGACGTATTCGGAGTAGCCCGTCTTGCGTTGGGCGAGAACGGCGCCTAGACCAACCCCACTAGCGTCTGTGTGAACTTCCGTTGCAGCTGTTGGGTCAAAATGCCGAAGAATTGGAGGAGATGTTAGCAGACTACGGAGCGTGGCAAACGCGACGTCGCAGTCAGGAGACCATGATGAAAGGTCTGCATCACCGCGTAGGAGGTTGGTCAGTGGTGACATGATCGATGCAAAATTTCGCACGAAGCGCCGGAAGTACGAACATAGTCCGACAAAACTGCGTAATTCTTTCAGTGTTGTAGGTTTCGGGAACTCAGCGACTGCTCGCAGTTTTGCAGGGTCGGGTCGAACACCATGCTTGGAGACGATGTGCCCTAAGATGGACAGCTCTCGCGCGGCGAAGCGGCACTTTTTAAGGTTCAGTTGGAGCCCAGCGTTGGTTAAACACGTCAGAACCAGTTGGAGCCGAAGCAGATGCGTAGGAAAATCGGGAGAGAAAACGACAATGTCGTCGAGGTAGCATAGACACACAGACCACTTCAGTCCACGCAGTGTGTTGTCCATGAGCCGTTCAAACGTGGCAGGGGCATTACAAAGACCAAATGGCATTACGTTAAATTCGTACAGGCCATCTGGTGTAATAAACGCAGTTTTCTGGCGATCAGCTTCTGCCATAGGAACCTGCCAGTATCCAGATCGTAAGTCTAAGGAGGAGAAGAATTCGGCTCCTTGTAGGCTGTCAAGGGCGTCGTCTATGCGCGGTAATGGATAGACGTCTTTCCGCGTCACCTTGTTTAATCGCCGGTAGTCGACGCAAAATCGAATTGATCCATCTTTTTTTCGAACTAGAACGACAGGAGATGCCCAAGGACTGTGCGATGGTCGAATAACGCGACTACGTAGCATCTCTTCGACCTGGTCGTTGATGACGTGACGTTCTGCAGCAGAGACTCGGTACGGTCTTTGACGCAATGGCTGGTGCGAACCGGTGTCAATGTAGTGGTGCACTGCGGAAGTCCGACCCAATTGCGGCTGAGAAACGTCGAATGAATTCGCGAAGTGCTGGAGGAGATTAAGAAGCTCGGCGCGTTCATGGGCACTTAAGGTGTCGGCGATGGAACTCGAGAAGGTGTCACTCGATGAGCACTCCAGTGGGGAAAGGGCATGAAGTTCGGTCGAGGCGCTACTGCACGATTCGTCTGGCATGTTAAGGAATAAACAGGAATCGAGGTACTCCACTCGACCGAGACATTCGCCGGCAAGTAGCGTAAGCGGTGCAGAAAGGGGGTTGTGGACGAAAATATTGCTTCGGCCCGCAGTGACGTCGAGTGTAGCGAAAGGCAAGGAAACTGCTCTGCGGCTCATGAAAATGTCGGAAGGTGTAAACATTACTGTAGCATCGTTATAGTCCTCGCAGCAAACCGGGACAACGGCAAGAGAGGCTGGCGGAATTTCAGTGTCCTCACGCACGACAAGTTTTGGCGACCGCTCAAGGGTTTCGTGCAAAGGTTCGTCACACAGGTGCGAAAATTGAACTTCAGCGCGTGCGCAGTCGATGATGGCATGATGATTTGACAGAAAGTCCCACCCTAGGATAACGTCATGCGAGCACACCGAAAGGACGATGAACTCGACAACGTACATAGAGCCTTGGATGAATATGCGGGCCGTACAGGTGCCAAGAGGTCGAACTTGTTGTGCGCTAGCTGTACGAAGTGATAGTCCAGAGAGCGGCGTGGTCACTTTGCGTAGGGAGCGGCAGAGCTGGGCGGCTATAACAGAAACGGCAGCACCTGTGTCGACGAGGGCAAAGGTAGAAACACCATCGACAGATATAGCGACGACGTTAGCTGGTGAAGTGCGAGGACTTGAGCATTTCGACGACGGCGCAGTTCTTGCCTCTGGAACTGCGGCGTTCAGTTTTCCCGGTTGGAGGAAGCGGGTCTAGGGCGCATTGGGGACAGTGATCGCCTGCGAGGAGATGGGGAGCGGGGAGAGTGAGTTTGAGGCTGGTGTGACCGAGACTCAGGAAAGTTAGTGCATCCATACTGCGGTGAGGGATAGGGAGCAGGTATGTGCATGGGCTGTGGGTCATACGGTAACGGCCGAGTAGCGTCGCGGAGTGGTTGGAAGCGACGGCGACAATATCGTGCCACGTGTCCTGGAGTACCGCAGGCGTAGCAGATCGGTCGATTGTCAGGAGTGCGCCAGGAATTGCTGACTCGTTGTGTGGCCCAAGGTGTCGAAAATGGGGCGGAGTGGGGAGCGACTGAAGACATGGGTGGCAAATGCTGCTGTCGGGGTCTGCTACGTACCACCTGGGCATACGTAAGGGGCGCGGCCACGGGCTGTATAGCCGGCGCATGGGCAACAGTTATGGCCACAGGCTGCTGGTGGGCAGCGACGGGAACAGCCTGAGCTACCTCTTCGGCAATAACGTCGCGGAGTGGTGAGGGCAGACGAGAGGACGGCGGCTGCTGCGTGAAGGGAATCAACGACAGTTGCCGAGCTACTTCTTCACGCACAAAGTCTTTAATCTCTTGCAGGGTTGGTGAGTGGTCGGGAACAGAAGTGAGACTGGAGAGCGAGTCGGCGTGGGAGGAAAATGGGCGAGTCAGGGCGCGCTGCTTGCTCAACTCGTCGAAACTTTGGCACAAAGTGACAAGTTCCGCAACGGTGGCAGGATTAGGGCCAGGAGCAGCTGATATGCACCGTCATTTATCCCTTTGAGGATGTGTTGAATCTTCTCCGACTCGGGCATGGTGGTGTTCACACGGTTGCAAAGACCAATAATGTCTTCGATGTAGCTGGTGAAAGTTTCCGTCGGCTTTTGTGCGCGAGTCCGCAAGCGTTGTTCGGCTCTGGACTTGCGGACTGCGGGTCGGCCAAAAACGTCAGCAAACAAGGTTTTAAAGATGGACCACGTCGTGATGTCGTTTTTGTGGTTATTATACCACATTTCGGCCACGTCAGTGAGGTAAAAGATGACGTAAGTCAATTTGTCCGCGTCATCCCACTTGTTGTTAGCGCTCACCAGTTCATAGTTAGCGAACCAGTCTTCCACGTCGGTCTCATCAGCTCCGCTAAAGACCTTGGGCTCTCGCAAACGAAGAACGCCGGGGTTGCTGGGGGATGGAGTGGAAGAGCCAGGTTGCGCGTTGTTGGTAGCCATGATGGGAGGTAGCGTTCGGTTGCGCAGCTCCAGGTTCAGGCGACGGCGAATAGCAGCACCCAGGTTCAGGCGACGGGGAACGTCAGCACCTTCCACCAATTGAAAGAGGGTTTATTGACGACTGTTGCGACGGTGGTCCTACGAAGAAACACGATCGTGCAAGAGCAACGGTCAAGCAGATGCCGGCGAAGATCAGCACGAGCCGAGCGAGCGAAGCCCAGCACCCAGTACCCAAGCGGTGGCGATGTTGCTTGCCAACGACGCTGTTTCTTCTTCACAATATATATATATATATATATATATATATATATATATATATATATATATATATATATATATATATATATATATATTGTTCTTATAATTTTTCTCGCGGCAGTTTGATGTGTTGAGAATCGCACTATTATATGCAATTCAGTGAGTACTTCGCTATGTTAATGGACTCTGATTCTTGCCCAAATTTTACTTTGTGGTACTGTTGCTCCGAGTGGTAATCTGACAAAACTGCTTCTTCTACAGGAGGTCCCAATGTTGGCTGTGATTATAAATATTATGGGCTATCTTTATTCTGCATGCTAAACATGTGCAAAATTGGATGTCGTCTAAGCGTACAATTCTTATTCTGACTCTTAAAAAGGAAGCGGTCGGGCGTAAGTTTCGAGCTTCTGCATGGCTGATCCGTCAACAGTGAAGCCAGAATGACCAAACCACTTCTAAATTTCACAAAAAACGCCAAGCGCCGAGGTTTCCGAGGCCAGAAATTGAGGCGCTTGACGGAGCTCACGGCATACGTGATCAGTCTCCTGTCGGTGAAATTCCAAATGTTGATTGTCTCCACTTCGGGAGAGGAAATACCGAGGGCGCATTTCAAAGCTAGGAGGGCCTGGCTTTCGAACAGCTGCCTCACTGGGTTACGGGGTTCGGCTGTTGAACCAAAAGACGTAGGTTCGGCAGCAGCGATCAGTTGTCGATCGATGGAGCCGAGGGGATTGAGGCCGGCGTACTGCGCGAACTCCACAGTAAGTGTGGAGATATATGAAGTCTCCACTACGGCGTGACTGATAGCAATATGGTGGTTTTAGCACGTAGAACACAGAAAAAACAGCCATAATCGTACACTAGTTTTACTCTGCGCACGCTTATTAAATTTTAATTTCCCTGGTTGTTTTTCACACAAGCGTTGCACTTCAGCCTACAGAAATTGCAGATACATTGCCTTCTATTTTTGTAATATGCTTGTGGTACAGGTATCCACTCACAAGGCCCAACATATTCAAAGTCATGCGCGTATGTCACAAACAGTTTCCAAATGCAAAGTCATGCGCGTATCTCGCAAACAGTCTAACTGGGAACACGTCTACAGTTTACACTAACGACCTTGGCATATGTTGATAGTTACTGATACCTTGGCGTGCTTATTTCTAACACTCTCACGTGGTCGGATCACATCACACACTTAGTTGCTGACGCATCAAAGAAGCTTGGTTACATCCGAAGAACGTTATGCCTATCACCTCCTACAGTCCGTAAAATTGCGTATACGTAACCTTCGTTCGTACGAAGCTCGATTACGCGTCGTCCATTTGGAGCCCTCACCAAACCTATCTGATTAATCTGTTGTAATCCGTTCAGGATAGGGCTGCCCGGTTCATTATGTCCAATTACGATCACTCATCAAGCATCACTTTTATAAAGGAGTCTTTAGACTTGCAGAATCTAGCTGACAGACGTATACATTCTCGACTTTGTTTATTTCACAAATTATACTATTATTTTCCTCACTTGCATGGTTCTCTCTTGCTTTCTTCCGCCCGCTATTCTCGCCGGCTATTTTTTTCCAGAAGCCTCCAACGTCTTTTCGGTGAGACCGTTGCATTCAATAAGTCATTTCTTCCTGTCGCCTTCGAGGAATGGAATAACTTACCGGAAGCCATCGTCTTGGAGCGTGGCTCGTGCGCATTCAAACAACTACTAACAGCTCACTTAAACTTGGAAGCCCATTAAAACTCTACCACTGTCACTGCATTTTGCGCTCTTGTATGTGTAAATTTTGGGCGCGCATATTTTTATACTTGTATAAGTACATTTTCTGTGGGTCTGTTCTCGGATCCTGCAAAAGTATTGCTCGTGTGTTTGTACAACTTTCTATCATTTTCTTTGTTTTTGTATTTAGAAAAATGTCCCCCCCCCTTTATGTAATGCCCCTAAGGGGCCCTTAAGGGTCAAATAAATGATGATGATGATGATGATATACGACAGCTTTTCGACGTTTGACGCAGAACTCATTTTTGTCAGCAGCCCCTGCACCAGCTTCGATGTGGTTTGCACGTTTGTAAGAAAAGCTTCAAATCTGATTAATATTATTATGGCAAGCTATAATACTCATCAAGGTCAGCGTCATTGTAAATTGTTTAATAGTGCATAATTAAATATAAACTGAAAAAACGAAAGTATGAAGTCGGAAAGTCTGTAAGGCAGCGATGGAAACTGATATGAAAATTCAATCACACAATTTCTTCTGAAGCGAACAGGGTTGATCTACCTTTAAATGGGCAGCTGATATGTGAATACGTCACTTGCAAGGAGCGTCTAAGCTCTGTAAGAATTTTGCTTAAACGGTATCTTAGTGATGATGAACAAACTTTATTCACTTAGCAGGAAGATCTTACTCCCATTTCCGAGGAGAGGGGCTGACCCAACCTAGACGAAGGCTATTGATACCGAGGGCCCTAGCGGCGTCTTCGGCCTGCCGTATTAAGCGGGCTTGGAAAAGCGGCCTTCCATCCACTTCTGTCTCACCATTCCCCTTTCATGCACGCCCACAGCATGAGGCTCGAGTCCATCCTGTTAATATAAAATTCACCCTTGTACAAATGAGGTTCCGGCGTTCATCTAGAGGTTCTTGTACAAGGCAGTTTAGCGGGCTGCGCTATGTATTGGTGCAAAGCTGAGTATGAAAACTACTCGTACTACTACTACTACTACTACTACTATACCATTATTATTGTTATAATAATAATAATAATAATAATAATAATAATAATAATAATAATAATAATAATAATAATAATAATATAATAATAATAATAATAATAATAATATATTATTATTATTAATATTATTATTATTAGTAGTAGTATTTACATTATTTTTCACTCCCATTCCAAGGTTTACATCTTGCATTTTTATTCTTCTTCTTTTGAGTCGATTTCTTTTTGTCTGTGCGTTCTCGCTCTTTCTATTTGATTTCTTCTTTTAAAGAGTTTTCTAGACTGCATTGTTTACTTTTATTGTTATATTTCTGCGTGCGCCTCCTGGACAAATACCTTGCTGTTGTTCCTGGGCACATTAAAGGAATAAATGATTGAGTGATTGATTTATTGATTATACTTCGGTGGTTCGAACCTGTGGATGCTGGCGGTGTGTGTGATCTTCTGCTCAGAATGCTTGTTTGGCGCTGCATTAACAGACGACTCTCTTCCTGATTTTGGCAAGCAATGTGCGAGTAGCGTGGCTGCATGGACAGGCTAATGACTTTCTGATTTTTGGCAAGCAAGCAGCGTGAACATTTTATTTTTATTGAAAATAAAATGTTCACGTTAGGTGTCTTCCTTGACTTGCGTCAAGCGTTTGATTCTGTTGACCATAATATCTTACTGCTGAAATTAAGCCGCTATGGAATTCGTGGAATAGTCTCTGATTTATTTAAAAGCTATTTATCATCCAGACAACAATTTGTTAGCATAGACAGTAAAAAGTCAGACTATTTAAGCGTAAAGAAAGGAGTTCCGCAGGGGTCCATTTTAGGCCCCGTGCTTTTCCTTTTATATATAAATGATATTACAGAGGTCCAGTATACACCCGAAATTAAAATGTTCGCTGACGACACAAGTATATTTTTCACAGGCTCCACCATTCAGGAAGTAGAAGCTTCGACAAATGTATATCTCTCGAAACTTTCAGGCTGGCTAACAAAAAACAAACTAAAATTAAACACACAAAAAACAAAATTTATTATGTTCAGGCCCATTAACAAGCACATCAGTGATAATATAGTAATCTTGTTTGACAATCAGCGACTCGAACAAGTCAGCACACAAAAATTCCTTGGAGTCTGGTTTCATGAGCACTTAACATGGACACCACACGTAAATAGTCTCTTGGTAGATCTAGCTCGTTCTGTAGGGTGCTTGAGTAAAATTGCTTTCCTCCTCCCTTCATGGTTATGTAAATCATTATATTATAGCATGTTTTACTCCAAACTTCTATACGGAATGCTTGTATGGGGAACAACAACTAAGACCAATTACGATCGAATATTAATCTTGCAAAAGCGCGCGCTCCGTGTAATAGAAAAATATAAAGGTCACCCCAAGGACTTAGACACTCAGCCGCTTTTTCTTAAACATGGAATTCTATTTGCTAGGAAAGTATATAATCTTAAACTGATGCAACACATCCACAAACATAAACTACAGGATTCCTTTCCACGCACTGTATCAACAACATATGGCTTCAGAAATTCTACCCGCAAAACTAAGAAAACACGCACGAACTATGGCAAGCAGGCTATTGATTATAAGATCATACAATTGCTAAACCTTCACGAATCGAATATAGACTTTACTCTGAAAACTAAACAATTTAAATGTCATCATAAATCCTTTCTTCTTTTGACTAAAGACATAGTAGATCCATAGGCTTTTATATTTAGGAATACTTGTATACTGAGTTGATTTTTTTCTTACTGTGAACAATGATACTTAAACAGAATCGTTTGATACCAAAATTGTTTCCTGTTTATGTAAAACATATTCTGAATGTATATCATGTAGAAATAAGCTGTGTAACTAAATAAGATATGTATAATGTCACTTATTTGTATATGTATGTTACTGATGTGTGAATATGTGTAATATGGCACTGATGCAGACTGTATCAGGAGGTCAAGACCTCGTCAGGCTATTTAGCCTTTAGTCTTTGCCTCCCGCAGGGAAGTTTTTGTATTTTTTTCCTGCAAATAAACTAAAAACAAAAAAAAAGTATCGTGTCTGCATGAACAGATAATTGAGATCCTGATTTTGGCAAGCAACCTGAATTACTTCTCGATCGTGGCAAGCAAGCTGCGGGTAGTGTTGCTGCATGGACAGACAAGTCACTTTCTGATTGTGGCAAGCAAGCTGCGAAGTAGCGTGGCTGGCACGTTCACTCTCTTTAATCCCCCAGTGACCTCCGCGTTTGCTTTCGGGCATCCGCCATTGTGCCACTGTCAATAGATCGTTCGCTCGGTTACAACTACGTCGAGGCCTATGCATATATACGCGAGGCCGACGCAAAATGCAGAACAGGAACCACGCTTTAAAAATGTAGCGCTGTTATCGTGATGATGACGGTTTCGCGGAGGGTTTGTAAGATTTGTGTATTGTGTGGGACATCCTGGTCGAGATGACGTCACTGATATAAGAGCCATCATCCTGGGCTGATGTTAACGGGAGAGGGGGGGTCTCTCTACAAATTACCAAAATAAGGTGCCGAATCTGTTCCAATATCTCTATTCAGCCACGCCTGTACCTTCTATGGTTAAAAGACAGACGCGTGCCCGAAAGCGTCTGACTGCAATTGCTGCTGAACAAATTGCTATGAAAAGTCCGCCAAGGCTTCATTTTATGTTTTTTTTGCATCCGCCACGATATTAGTTTTATCGCGGAATCGACCAACTTGGCAACTTGGCTGCCCTCGACACATGCCTACGGCCACCATAATATACACAGGACAAACGGGCCGTCAAACAGGAAGCTATAGAATAGAGGGCGTCATTGTCTGAGACGTGTGTATACGCACTTCCTTCCCAAAAAGTCAATTTTCGCGCCGGGTATCGGGCTTTGAACGAGTGGGCGAATAAATAAAGACAATCTGGCGTGCAAGCCAGCGTGATAGCTGCTGGCTTTGTTAATGTTTCAACGCCTAAATCTGCGCTACACGCTCAGGGCTAATGTAAACCTTACCCCACCCCCGGCTGCATGCACTCACTCAGCCTTGGATGTGTACGCAACCTTGTTGTGTCTGTGCATCCGCCGGAAGCGAGGGAGCCGTCGCTGTGATGAACTGTCGGTTTCGCCAGTCTGCTGCTGGGATCAATCAAGCTCCCCAACACTTGTGAAAAGTGAGCTATTGGTCGGGCTCCTAGTATGTGTTATGCGACGACCCCCTTGTCGTCGTCAAGATACATTATCTCCAATTTATGCGAGCGCTTGCGTGTAACGACGAGGTGCAGCATTGAAATTTTCTGCACAGGCGTTCACAAACAACGAAAAGAGAGTATCTAGCAGTATTTGTAGTTGAGCCTGATCACCGCTCACGTAGTGAGTGCACGTGGAGCAGCATATATCCTGGTTAAACCTTCGCGCGAAAAGCGTGCTCAAATTGCGCCGCGCTGATAAGCTGCTGTATAGTTCTGTAGTAACATTGTTTGTTGACGTTTTCTGACGACGTGATTATGAGGCAAGCAGGGCTCCAGAAGTACTCGCCATCTGGTGTTCCTCAACGTGCATTTCACATTCATCGAAATGCGCCCGCCGCGGCTGGGATTTGACCCCGTGACCTGCAGGTCAGCAAACAAGACTCATATTCAAGACCACTGGGGCGGGCTGCTGCATCATTTTCGAATTTCCGCGATGCCGCTTGCGTAAGCTGCTTACAGAGCAGGTGATTCCTTTGAGCTGCTTATTCTTCGGAAAGCCGCGGGCGACTGCTTCATACGTTCTTCTTCTCGTTTACTTTGTTTTACAACGCAGTTGGAATACGTGGCGGAGTGCAGTATTCTGTCGCCATGAAAACTTATCCCAGTCTGATCTGTACATTACAACAAAAGAAGTGTTTTTAGACCCCAGGAGGAGCACTTTCACCACTTTAACAACAACGAAAAAAAACCTGTACACCATTGTGTTGGAACGAAAACGAAAACGGAAGAACGAGAAAAAAAACAATCAAAGAAAATATTTCTGACTAGAACGAAGGCTTCATTAAAATTTCATCTATTACTTCGTCCCGGAGCCTAACCAAAATATTTTTATCCGCTTTCGGTTCAAGGAAGAAGTCGTCCATCCAGAATAATTGTGGCGATGCAAGGGGAGCTATAATGTTTATCTCAGGAAAGCGCGTATTTTGAGCAAAGATTTCATAGTAAAGAGGCTTTGAAACTGTGCGATAAACGAGAAATTTAGAAACGAGAGCTGATTTATTTATTGCAAGTTAACCTTGGTGTGCAAGTCGCACAGGCCTGCGGGGAAAGAAAATTCTTGGCGCTGAAGTTTGTTTCATCGAAACAGCAGTCTCACGTTTCAGAGAGTACACGTGATCAAGTGCGGCTTCTGAGATCACGCTCACTCTATTGACAGAGAGGCAGCTCAGAGAATACGTAGTCCATTTAGAAAGTGAAATATTATGTTTGTTGGTGCGCAAAAATGTAAAATGAAAGTAACGATTGTTAAAAACATAGTATTTCACTTTATAAGTGAGCAGGTTCCTGAGCAGGCTCAGTGCTGAGTCAAGGGAGTGAACGTAAAGTTTATGAACCGTTTCTGAATACTTTTTTTTGTTATGGAACAGAAATGGCAAGGAACGTTTTTTGATGGAACGAAACGAAAATAAAACAGAAACACAGCTTAGTGTTCGATCTCAGTCGCTAACTGCGTTGATAATTCAGCGAAAGGGGAGTGTCCTATGAACACGCATCGTCATGAATTAGGCTTCGATGGTCATTCGGCTAATCCTGAAAAATTGGTGAATACAAATTATTGAATAAAATACGAGGGAGCTGACAACTTGAGAAAAAAAAACAATTCAGCGACATTTTGGCACCCAGACTGGCAGCCTTGTTGACAGCCCAGCATAGGACGATATGTGAACAAGGTTCTTGTTTCGATGCGGAAACATGAGTACATTTTTTTTCTGTTGTGGCTGGCGTCCTCTCATTTTAATAAATATCACAATAAAACTTTCATGACGGTGAAGAATACCAAGAGGATTAGAGTGCATAAGAGCAACACAATGGCCACAAGATGTGAAATAGCTGTGAGTTTCAATACTGCAATGAAAACTGCGTACTGTTATGGGACATATATTTAGACCTTCGTGGACTGCATGACGTATGAAAGCGAGAAATCCAACTATACAGCGGCTACACATTGCAGGCATATACCTGAGGCCATGGCCACCACTTTAGGACATACTGAAAGGACGCTTAGCGACAGTGCCAGTAGCAGTGCAGCAGGAAGTCACACAAAGATGTTTGCAAATTTTCCTACGTATACATGCGTACTGGGCATTTGCAATGACGTGAAGACGACAAGTGCTTGCTCCCGAACAACCCAAATCGTCTGTTGTCGGAGAGAGCAGAGTGCTACCTGCGAAGTGCCTCGGTGCGCATTTATGCGCAGTATTTTAACGCAAATATTTTGCAAAGACACGGACAGCAAGGGACCTACGTGGTCTGCCTCGGTAGAACAGCGCATAACGTGCTCTGCTGCTGTCTCGAAAGTCGCGGGCTCGTTTCCGGCTTTGGCGGTCACATTTCTATGGAGGTGAAACGGCCGAGGCTTGTGTACTGTGCGATGTTTGTGGGCGTCGAAGAATATCAGATGATCAAAACTTCCGGAGCCTTCCACTGCGGCGTCTCTCATAACCGTATCCTGGTTTTGCGACGTAAAACCTCGGATATTATTATTATTATTATTATTATTATTAATATTATTATTATTATTATTATTCAATGCGAAGCATTTCTTAGAGAACTTCGGCGACTTTGAGCATATCTACCTATCTATGTAGCCGCTTACGTTTGGGTGCTCTCGTGGTCACCCCTTTAACTTGGCGGGAACCAAAATTAGCATGGGAGGGTAAGATGGTTTGACGAGTAAGATGCGCTGGTCAAGACATGAATAATGTCACAATCCCGTCGAGCACGTCGTCAAACCCTTCCCGCCCGACAGCGGCACGTAATCAAGGGCGGGTATGTGCCTCTGGCATGCGGGTATGTGCCACAGGCGATTGACACTAATTTGTATCTACCCAGGAACGATGAGAATACACATGGACAATTTTAACGCGTGAGCTTTAAGCAATACCTGACATCAGTAGCATCGACCCAACAAAGGCATAGAATAAATGTCAGTGTTAAGAAAAACCTGACATAGCCCCCCCCCCCCCGACAAATGCAAATAATAAATTTCAGGGTCCCAGCAGCAATCGAGCCTAAGCATTCTCCGTGGCAGTCAAGCATTCTACGAGAGAGCTACGCCAGGTCTCGGAAATACTTTTCAAATAGACGCTAATCTCCGTGAAACGTCCATAGTGGTTACAGTGCTGCCTACCCAATTTTATAAAACTTACATATGCACTCCTTTGATCTATCTATCTATCTATCTATCTATCTATCTATCTATCTATCTATCTATCTATCTATCTATCTATCTATCTATCTATCTATCTATCTATCTATCTATCTATCTATCTATCTATCTATCTATCTATCTATCTATCTATCTATCTATTCTATCTATCTATCTATCTATCTATCTATCTATCTATCTATCTATCTATCTATCTATCTATCTATCTATCTATCTATCTATCCGCCTACGACTTCTAGCTCTTCTGGCCGTTTCGATAACATTATCGATACCAAACTTGGTATGGCTTAACATGACTATATGAAGAACATGTTTGACTACTCGTAACACGAAAATTATGACATGTATGTCATGGATATCATGATTTGCATTTCACGGCCCTGCAGCTCTTGCGGTGGTTTCGTTCACATGACATGCTGCAAAGTTGGTGTGGTATCACATGATTGCATGGCAAACACAAGCGACAGACCCTAACATGAAAATCATGACATGCGTGTCATGTAACAACATGACTACGATCCACGCTCATGATCTGCTCGCGGCCGTTTCGCTGGCGTCACATATACCGAATTTGGTATCGCGGTACGTGAACGAAGGACGAAGGTATGTGACGGGTGCAAACATGATAATCGTGAGATGCGGGTCATGTAACAACATGACTACATGCCACGCTCATGATGCGCTGGCAGCCGTTTCGCTAGCTTCGCTTATACCAAATTTGGTATTAGTGGACGTAAATGGATGACGAAGGTATGATACTGGTGAAAACACGATTATTATGAGATTGCGTGTTATGTAACAACATGACTACATGCTACGCTCATGATGCGCTCGCGGCCGTTTCGCTAGCTTCACCTGTACCAAACTCGGTAGAACGTGCTGCGAACGGACGACATAGGTAAATGACACATTCAAACATGATAAGTATGACATGCGTCTCATGTAGTAACTTGACTACATGCCCCATTAATGATGCGCTCGTGGCCGTTTCGCTAGCTTCACATGTGCCAAATTTGCTATGACGTGACGCCAATAGAAGACGAAGGTATGTGATTGGCGTAAACATGATAATAGTGGGATGCGTGTCTTGTGCGAATATGACTACATGCCACAGTCAAGGCGTCAATAAATTTTGACGTGACGAGGTGCGCGTACTCGCCGGCGTTCATTTCGTCGTGTCACGTCAGCGTTGCCACGCTAGGCGCCGGACCTGCCGTATACTCGCAGGCGCATACCGCGCTGCGGCGCTTTGACGCATGCGCGTTTCAGCGCGTCCGGTGTCCCTCCATCACGAAAAGAGGGAGACGCAGTGTTGTCTGAATAACGCATCGGCGTGAAATGCCGCATGTCGCATTTCACACTGATTGCCATCGGACCGCGCCGACAGACGCTGGTCGCGCCTGGCGTCAGACTACAGAGTGCTCGCGTTTTGCAAACGTTGCGTCGCTGTGCCCAGCGTGCGCGCGCGTCAACGCTACCTTGGAGTATATTGGGCCATTTTTGATGCTCTCGCGGCCGTTTTGCTAGCTCCACATATACCAAATTTGGTGTAACGTGATGTCGATGAATAACGAATTATATGACTGGTGCAAACTTGATAATGCTGACACGCGTGTCATGTAAGAACATGACAACATACCACGACATAGCGTGCTTGTGGCCTTTTCGCTAGCTCCACATATACTAAGTTTGGTATCACGTGATATGAATAGATGACGGAGGTAAACGACACATCCAAACATGATAATCATGAGACGGAAGTCATGTACGGCATCATTCACCTCCACCTCGTAACGTTGTACTGAATTTTAAGTGACATATCAACATTTCTCATTCGCGCTTCGCATATCATCGATTGCCACTGTACGTAGAATGTGTCAACTTTTTTTTATTCGGTGTGTAATTTCAATCAAAACTCTGAACGTATTTCAACATAAGGTCCACTTTAACAAATACTCAAAAAACATCAAGTTAATTGGGCAGTAATTTTCAGGTTGTGAATAAATATGATACATAGATCAAAAAATTAATCGGGTTTGGCAAACTCAGGTGTCTTGTAAGCCCCCCAAATCAATGTATAATTATTATATTAGTGACTATTTTATTGTTGTTTTTCTCACTCCCCGAATGCTTTTCTGAATAATGCCTTCCTTCTACATCTTTTTCCTTTCTTTTTTTGGAAGCAATAGTGCAGTCAACGTGTAGATAATACATGTTTTATTGGCCAATATCGCAGAGTGGGTATGTGCCATGGATTCCAGGCTACAAACAAACAAACGAGCAAACAGACTAAAACACAAACAAAAATAGGTGGTTGCATGGTTGGTTGGTTGGTTGGTTGGTTGGTTGGTTGGATGGTTGGTTGGTTGGTTGTTCCTCATAGTCCTGGCGCAACTCACTACGGGGGATCGGCTACGAAGCGGACGGTGCCTCATTTGTGAGGTGGAGTTGTTTTACCAGCCGGATTATTTAGGTAACGATGTTTAAACAAAGAATGAATTGGTAAACGATAGAATAGAATTAAAATAGATAGTAGTAACACAAAGAACGAACAAGCTAATATGTTTTGAAATAAAGTGAATTTATGCCTCAGCTTACCATTCTAATCGTTTTGTTGCCCTTAGAAAATCGCATACGGCCTCACAAACGTTCCTGTGGCTAAATTCCTTTTCACTTGCTCCAAAGGAAAGGACCACCGGAAGGGATAAATTTAGAGCCAGCCAATACGGAGTTGTTCTCCTAGGAGCCTCTTTCTTTGGTTTGCATATAACCTGCATGTTAAGAGTAAATGGTGAAGGGATTCACTCTCGTTGCAGTGGGGGCATAGGGGAGACTGTGCCAGACCAGACCCGTGTAGATAAAAGTTCAGGGGGGGGGGGAATCGGCATCTTAGTCTCGTAAGTGATATCTCCGCTGTTCTAGAGAAGCACCATCGATTTTTGCAAGAGTACTCAAGATGGGAAAAATCCGATGTTGCCAAGCGAGATTTTTCAAACGGATCTGACATGACACATTTTTCAAAGCATGCCACAGCAATAAGTGATAGCGCCGGCAATATAGAAATTATGGGATAATAATGTGAGGCCACTGGGAGTGCGTCTGCACATTCATTGAGGGTTAAGCCTTTATGCCTTGGTATTCACACAGAGCGAAGGAGCTGTAAATGCCTTGGGGTAAGGTCGTAATATACTTTAAAAGCATTGGACATATTAGGCGCAGTTAATGAACTACACACATAAAAGCAGTCTGAAAGAATAATATCATCTGTTATTGATTGATGTAATTTTCGTAACGCTGAAAAATTGACAGTAATTCCGCTTGATAAATAGGTGTAAAAACGGGTAAACGAATCGAAAAATACCAATCCAACACTAAAGATGCAAGTCCGACTCCTGCCTTCTCTTCGCGAACTGAAGTATCAGTTGATACTGCTATCTTTATGTCTAATCTTTCCAGGTGGTCTTTCAATATGGCATTTAGATATCTACTGGGAAGTGTTTTGCAGTTATTAGGAAAGATATTGTCAAATTCTATTTTCATTGTTTGAATAGCTGTTCTTTGTACCCGTACTTCACGAAGGTTAACTTGTAATGTTTTGAAGAGATTAATTCTGTAGGACGATGACTTGTGACACTTTAATCTAGACCACTGTTAGTTAAAAAAGGATGTCGGCTCATTAATGAAAAATATTGTGACCTCCTATGTGGGTATGCGTATATTTTTAGGAAGGTACAGACTGCTAGTATTTGAAACCTAGCACGAAGAGAAGGCTGGCGCGCTTCCTTATATAAAATATTAATGGCGACTAATTTCGGGAGCTAGACCACTGGTACCTAACGCTTCGCGTTCTAGTAGTACTAGTGGTCTAGTTTTATAGGCGGGTGCTCCAGAAAACAAGACACAGCCAAACTCCAATATTGGGCGAATATACATACAATATATCATTACTAGCACATCACGACGTAAACCACGACGTTTATTGCTGAGTCTACGAAGCATCCCAAGTGCCTGTGCTCCTTTAGCTGCCATTTTTTCTATATGCGGACTCCAATTTAGGTTTCCTGTATAAATCACTCCTAAGTATTTAATCGATTTCACCTGTGGAATGAAGTCCGGTCTGTAGAGTACGGAAATATGCACTGGAACTTATAGGAAAAACTATAACTGCAATTTTCCTGATGTTTAATGATAGGTTAATGTCGTCTAACCTTGTGTAAAGAGTGTTCATATAAAACTGCAGCAGCTGATATACTTTATGTGTATCTGTAGCTGCAGCAAAAAAAAATGCGATGTCGTCAGCGTATACATGCACCTGTACATCATGTTGTGCAGGAATTGTGCACAATAAAGTATTAAATATTAATGGTGAAAGTACCGAACCTTGACGGACACCTCTACATTGTTTATACTTTGAAGACGACATGCGTGCAAGACTGAGGCTGGACTACCAATTGACTTCTTTCTTGTCTCAGTTTCTTCGCTCGACAGCTATCCCGAAGGTTGGGGATTGAAGCCCTGCAGCGGCAGCTGCGTTTTCGATGGGGGTGAAATTATTGGAGGCTTCTGTACTTGGAATCAGGTGCACGCTAAAGAACCCCAGGAGTTCAAAATTTCCAGAGCATTCCACTATGTTGGCTCTCATAATCATACCATTGTTGTGGGACGTGAAACGCGAGGCTCTATTATTTTAATAATACTATAATAATTATTATTATGACTATTTTTATTGTCTCCGTTTATTACTTTTTTGTTGTGGTGCTGGCGTTCCGTTATCGAGGACTATGTACTAGGTTGCCCAACGAGCTACGCTAATGGTACAAAATTGGTAGATGTGGTTCAAGCAAAGAGTTCTGCTTTGAAGGGGTACTAAGAGGAATTTTTAGAGTTGTTGTTTTTCTGCGTCAAATGAAAAGTCAAGGATTCAAGAGACTAGAATACGTAGTGTTAGCCATGAGTACAAACTAAAAAAATATTTATGGTATGTTAATGAAAGCGATAGTTTCAGTTCCTACTGTATACAGTAGGAACTGAAACAATAGGTTCTGATACAGTAGGTTCTGACATCAGGGTATACCGTGACGTCAGAACAGCATGCCCTAGCGCAAGATGGCGTGACATTACCACAGCAGTTCCGCACCGTGGCTCCATTCGTTGCGCAGAAGTAATTTTGAATGTTTCACTGACAAGCGTGTGAGCCGTCATTTTTGAGCATGTAGTACCGGGCGTCATCTCAACCACAGCCGGACCACTGCATCCAGTCACCATAATTGCAACTTAGCCGGACGTCAAGCTAATTGTAGTGTCGATTTTGCCAGGTACGCCATAGGAAAAAAATACTTTAATGACTTTTATACAAGTACCTCGGATATCGATGTTACGTGAAGCATGCGTATGGTAGGTGAATGCGTTATTTTTTATAGAGCGAGACGTTATCAAATGGCGTTAATACATGTACGAGCTCACGCGCACACGTTAAACAGCCTCATATGTTTTATATTAGCAGTTGCTTACAGTTGCGTAACGATGCCACCAACAACATAAATTTTAGCAACACGAGAAGCCGTAAGCTGATATGACGCGCAGCTGTTCGCGCTGGTGCGCGCGAAGATGGTATCAGTGAATACTACAGTTTACGTTAGCCCACCGTGACGTCGCTATCATTGGGGTACATATATGTAATCTTCATTAAATTGGATAGTCAATACTGCGACGACAATTGGCGTTGCACGAGTGTTAAGGGCCTTTTTGAAAAGCGTATTCGAGTCAAGCCGTGACTGTGTGGTAGAATACCCCATTGCCACGCAGAATGCTAGCGTTAGATTCCTGCTGGGACAATGGCATTTATTCTTTGCATTCGTCCGGTCAACGCTGTCTATAGCAGCTTCTTAACGTTCAAGCATTGTTAACGTTCAAGCATTAAAGTTACCCATCTGTGTTGTCGTCGTTCCTGTGTAGATATGAAATGTGTGTCACCTGCGGCACATACCCGCTTACCAGTGGCGCCCTCGGGTAAGTGTCAATCTTTTTATGAAAGTGTTTGACGGTGCACGCGATGGGATTGGAACTTTATTCATATCATGACCAACAAGTTGTTGTCACCAACCATCTTGCTCTTCCGTACTGATTTTGGTGTACTCCTAGTTGAGGGGGTGATCATGAAAGCACCCAGATTTATACCTGTGTCACACGGGCGCGCAAAAAGTCTTTTAAGTAAGCGGTCTTTTACGAAGTTGAAAGACTTTTAACAAAGAGGTGTTTGCGGCGCAGACACACGGCAGCAACGATCTCCTTTTAGTGTTTTCGTTCGAAGACGCTAGCGAAAGCGTGGCGCTAGCAGTTAAAAGTGAAGCAATGAAAATTAAGCGATGTATCACAATGTACAAATTAAAAACTTGTTGCACTGCTCGTTTCTTCAAATAAATTTAAGAATAAGAGATCAAGAAACACCAATGTGAATGTTTTTGCGCTAGATAAGGAAGCATTCCCATAACTAGCGACGTGCCAAGTCCGTCTGGCACCACTGTGCTTTTATTTACCGTATTTGTTTTTTCGCTGCTCTCGACTGCTCTCGACACGTTATGGGCGACCGTACGGGAGAAAAAGCGAGGATCGCAAGCCTCACGGCCTGCCTTTTCGCTCTGGAAAGCGAGGCAGACGCTGCAAAAGCCGCCAAGGAGAGGATAAAGCAGCGCAAGACCGAGCGTCACCACGTGATATTGCCGACGCGTTGTAGCTGCTTACAAGACTAGAAAAGGAAATAACCATTAAAAGAGTTCATTACACCTCCTGCAGGATATGAAATTTGTTATTACAAAGAGTTTTGATGAGAGAAAAATAAGTATTCGCTCTTTTTTTTTTCCACCACTCGAAAATTGCTGGCGCCCACTGGTTTCGAGGCTACTCATTCGGAGCCGTAAAAGAGATCGACGAACGCCGTTTACGAAAAAGACCGCTTCTGAAAATGAGTTCGCTCTGTGCCGTGTGTCTGCTGTCAGGAACTCCTTTTCGGAAAAAGACCGCTTACTTAAAAGACTTTTAAGTGCCCGTGTGACAGGGGTATTAGGTGGCTAGATAGATAGATAAACAGATAAACAGACAGACAGACAGACAGACAGACAGACAGACAGACAGACAGACAGACAGACAGACAGACAGACAGACAGACAGACAGACAGACAGACAGACAGATACGCGGATAAACGCCATAACTGCTTGCAGTATGCAAAGAAATGCTTCACATTTATTATCTTATCTCAAATTTGCCCAGCTTTAAACTTGCTCAGGGTCGTCTCTACACACAGTATATTTGTATGGCAGAATAAACTCACCTTACACAAAAATGTCAGTACCCCGTCAAAGAAGTACTGACACCATACACGTCCTATAAAACGGGAAGAGTGACTTGTGACGATGGTGCCAAAATGAACAACACTGTTGGAAGTCACGTGTCAGAAATTTCTGTTGGATCATGACGTCACAAATTGTCAAAATTTCTGACGTCAACTCAACGTATCGTAAGGTGCTGTCATATGACGATGCACGTGATGACGTCATCTCAAGCGCCACGCGGATCTTTTCTTCATTCGGCGGCATAAGAAAGCACGCCTGCATATGTCGCCGTTGTCTTATTTGGGTGTGCCGTGGTAAAGTAGCTGCTGGGTAGTTATCTCACGGGCGTCAAATGCATGACGCCACCGCAGTTTTCTGAGGCAATAAGGAATACATCAGGGCACACGAACGCCGATACGTGCGAGCTCTACACTTCCAGACACCTTAGTGAAGAATGCGAGTTTTCTCCAGATATTTTTTTTTATTATCCAGGACTACCTCGTACTTCAGTTTATTGGCTACCATGAGGCACGTTTCATTTTCAAATTGAATAAAATAATACGAACGCAGACGCAAAGGAGTGTAATGGCACACCACACACGATACACAATGCCAATATTACAGGCATTATGGGAAAATAACATTCTTTATTTAGTCATTGTTGTTAAAGGAAGAAGGCGAACGTAATATCCCGTCAATATTTAGTGCTACTGGCTCAAACATGGCGGAGCCGCTGTGGAGAGATACTGTAACTAAAAATTGTAGCAAAATGCAGCCGCACTAAGTAAGCAGAAGGGTAAGTTCAGGTCGGGCTTTTAAAGCCCTACATGACTTGGGTGTACAAATGATGCCCGACTTGTCGTATACGGCCAGATATGCCTGTCACGTAAAACAAATAAAAAAAATGTTGCGCGCCCGTATACACGCGTAGAGCCAGCAGCCACTATTCCCACATCGATAAAAGCGGTATTTCTTTCTGTGTCTTTCAACTCGATCGGCAGAGTGGTAATAAGAACTTGCAGGCAATAATGCCAGGGAAAGTGTAGGACTCTTTTCATAACAAGTAATTGCAATGTAAATGTGAAGAAAGAAAAGTGGACGAATAGGTAATTTACCTTCGGCAGTATGCGAGCCTGCGACCTTGGAATAACGCGTCCGATGCTCTACCTCTGAGCTACTGTGGCGGTAATCCCCCGGTTCGCTATAGAGAGTTTATATCTACATTTGAACGTGGGAGCTTGATAAACGTGCTCTGCTCGGGTCTTGAACCTACGCCGGCAACGCGTCCTGAACGCTCACCCGCTGTGTGAATGGACGAGTGTAATACCCTTAAGTGCTACACAAATGATGAGTCATGTCCGGCCATTGTGGTGGTTTGTCACTTAAAGAGCATCTAAACAGCAGGCGTTATGGCTCCTAATCTGCCTCGCATTCACTCTATAAAAGTTATGTGGAGAACTCAGGCGAATATAACCACAGAGTTAAAATGTTTTAAAGAACCACCGTAAACAGAAACTTCTGTTTATATTTGCAATGCGTCTAAAGAAAAGGCTTTCGACACATTGCATAACACTATGAAACAGCTGAAAGTGGAAAAACAATGAAATTTTAGAGCGAGAGATTCATTTTTAATGTAGAAAATTTATTTAATCAGTCCTTAAACAACAAAAAAAAATAAAGAATAATATTTTAGTAATTTTTTTCCAGCACTATATAGGTATGAATTACAATATAGAATGTAGGCGCATGCATCGCAAATGAGATTGAAGAATGAAATAATCAAAAGTGTATGCGGAATAGTAATTCAACTAAAACTCACACAAGTAATACTTTTGCGGCATTGTCGTAGGTTTGATAGAAAAAGAAGAACAGGTCTGACGCCATGGGTTCATGATAACTTGGGGGAAAGAAAAAAAAAACGTTCGATTAATAATTTTACCGTAAGGATAAGTAGCGTACTTTTTATCATGGACAACAGGGATAATAGGAACACGACACTCGCTCCTTCATATCCCTGCTGTCTATGTTAAAAAGTGCGGTGTTCAATCTTACGGTAAAATGGTCAGTCACCAACTACAGCGCAGCTGTCAACCTTATTGAACGTTAGAATGAAATCATCTTTCACCACCGTGACTGACGTCTGCTGGTGCGACTATAGTAAGCTGAAACTAAAGAAGTTTGTACTCATACATTACTCCATATTGCAATGAAATTTGCTGAGCATTCCCCATGGGCGAAGAGTATTTGAGCTGTATGCGAAAGTCTACGTAATATCAAGTATAGCAGTTTTATTGACCGAGAAACAAGGCAAAACTTTCTTTTCCCATGACGTATTGTTTGGTTTTATTTATATATCAAGTATTGACGATAATGTTTTGGTGACAAGTCTCTAGTTTTGTAAACACACAATGTGGCATAAAAAGTTGTGGTTTGCTGGCAGATATTGTTAAAAAAGCACCATCGAGAAAGAACATCACGCTTTATTATGCGTAAGCTTTAACATGCAGTAACATGTACTTCCATATGCCACTACGGCTCCGTTCAGCTACGTTAACTGGTTGATTCGGAAGTGATGTCACTTTTAAATCTTTGGTGATTTACCGGTAGTTGAGGCTGTCATTTTCGAACAATCTTTGTATGAACAAACCATGAACGAACTCTAGACAAACCCTTGGTAAGCTACCTAAGCGAATTTAAGCTTTCAAAATACGAGTAGTGAATTACGAAAACATCGAGTACTTGTTTTTGTGCTGAGAGAGCGCTTGCCTATAGAGGAATTTTCGTGCCATCGGTCCAGTGAGGAAGTGCGATGGTGCGTGCGCCACCATTTGTCCTTCTCTTGCTCGATAACCGGTGCTCAAGACGTTTACTTCTTTTCGTGAACGCAAATGTGTGGTCTAGGGACCGAGCCGGCTATGCTATACGTGCGCTGACGTTTCTCAATCTCGAACCTTTGGAGCGAATTTCTTGGGCTAGCGAAACCAGCTCAAGACTAATAGATAACGGAGGTAAACGAAACGCTAGCGTGTGGGTAGCGCACAGAATACGGCTTAATCATACTAAAGTAATGAACAGAAAAAAAACAGACATTTTAATCAGAGCCGTTGCTGTCAACTGTAACGGAGAATTTGTTTAATTGCGGGAGAAGTTATACGGACACTCGTGGCTCGTTTTGGCCGCCACCGTCAAGTTCCACATCGAGCTGAAGGGCGGAAGGTCGCCCCACGCGTTGTTGTGACTATCGCGTAGCAAGTTTGTGCGCGATCAAGGACACGCTGACAACGAAAAACAATAACAAGAACAGAACACACATCAGATGAACGGTACACGAACACCCGGATAGAAATAAAATAAACTCGTGACTTCTCAGTTCTCTTTCCATGTATCGACCGTCTGGCTTCGCTGCCTGGCGAAGATCTCGCACTTTGTTCACTGAGTGCGAAATGTTTTAGGGGCGAAGCTCCTTAAGCCGTGGGGCGTGCGTCCGCGATGTATGTATGTATGTATGTATGTATGTATGTATGTATGTATGTATGTATGCATGTATGTATGTATGTATGTATGTATGTATGTATGTATGTATGTATGTATGTATGTATGTATGTATGTATGTATGTATGTATGTATGTATGTATGTATGTATGTATGTATGTATGTATGTATGTATGTATGTATGTATGTATGTATGTATGTATGTATGTGTGTATGTATGTATGTATGTATGTGTATGTATGTATGTATGTATGTATGTATGTATGTATGTATGTATGTATGTATGTATGTATGTATGTATGTATGTATGTACGCATGTATGTATGTATGTATGTATGTATGTATGTATGTGTGTATGTATGTATGTATGTAGTAGTAGTAGTAGTTTTTATTTATTTTATTTATTTATTTAATACTGGAAGCCTTTCTCAGGCTCATACAGGGTGGCGAGCAAATATACACAGTCGCGTACAAACCAGGCAATATCGCACATAGTGGAAAAAACAGAATCACAAGATGATGGTGAAAAAAAAAACTTGAACGATGAAAGCAATTGTACAAAATAATAGACAGGTCACAAAACATCGAGGTATCAGCATGGGGTACAGTGATAAGTGTGTTCGGAAGCGCTCACAAACATCAAAAAACAAAAGTTGCTTTTAGTCTTCATAAAACAGGCTTTCTACATTCCGAACAAATGAATCTGCAGAGGAAAGATTAACGCATTCACGTGGCAATTTATTCCACTCTTCCACTGCTGACGGGAAGAATGAATATTGAAAAGTGTCACAGCGTGACATCAATGGTCTGATGTACTAATTGTGGTTGGTACGAAGGGAGTGATGGTTAGGCGGCTTTATATAGTTGTCTTTATCTATGTTTAAATCGTTGTGATACAAAAGAAAAATAGACTTTAAGGAAGAGACACGGCGACGGGCTGCAAGGGTCGGCAAGTAGTAGTAGTAGTAGTAGTAGTAGTAGTAGTAGTAGTAGTAGTAGTAGTAGTAGTAGTAGTTATTCACCTCCACGGACGGACTAGAGGAGTGGAATACGAGTACTCTTCTGAACTGAGGATCAAACCCGCGCACAATAATCATAAATAAAAATATAGTAGTTTCTTCTGGGCTAATTTACAGAGACGAGTATCGGTAAATTAATCTTCAATAAAATTTGCCCTGAATTTGATGCTTAAAAAACTAGTAACAGAAGAACGCACCTTGAGCACTATCTGATCAAAAATGGTTGCCACGGTAAACTCGCTGGGCGTTTACCGTGGCAACTAAAAACACCTTGTTTTTAGCATGCTTTAGCGAGGTTCGGCTGCAGTCATGAACTAGCGGCGTTGAAAGGTGGTAACTAGACAGGAAGGGCAGGCCGTAAGAGAGTGCACGCGTGCCACTTCTCCAGTCCGGCCGTGCTACCCCTCGTTTATTTCTTGGAATATCCGCTGGATCACACTATACTTCTATATGATGAATATATGATGAAAAGATGCGAGATGGTGTACTCTGAGTGTTCACTAGATAGACTGGTTGCATGGCTCCAGCATGAACTACGTTTGTGTACGATTGAAGAGACACGAAGCTCAAATTTGATTAGAACTGAAAAAAAAAAACTGGCCTCTCCCACGCACAGTGGGAATCGATGATATGCGAAGCACGAGAGAGGAAGGTGGATACATCACTTCAAAATCAGCACAACATTACGTAAATTATGCCGTACATGATTTACATTTCATGATTATCATGTTTGAACGTGTCATTTGCCTTCGTCGTCTATTCGCGTCGCGTAGTACCCAACTTTGGTATATGTCAAGCTAGTGAAACGGCCGGGGGTGCCTCAAAAGTGGGGTATTTAGTCAGGTTCTTGCATGACACGCATGTTATAATTATCATATTTGCACCAGTCATATACCTTCGTCATCCATTCACGTCTCGTCATACCAAATTTTGCGTATGTGAAGCTAACGAAATGACCGCGCGCGCACCATCAGCGTGGTGTGCAGTCATGGCTTTCCTGACATGCATGTCGTGATTTACACATGAGGGCCCCAGTTTTGCGATATACTACCAGTTTTGCGATATGCCATGTGAACGAAACCACCGCAAGGAGCAGCAAGACCTTGACATGTTAATCATGATATTCATGACATACGTGTCAAGATTTTCACGTTATGACTAGTCAATGATGCTTTTCATATAGTGATGTTATGCTACACCAACTTTGGTATAGATCCCATCATTAAAACGACCAGGAGAGCTAAAAGTCATAGGTGACTAGACAGACAGACAGACAGACAGACAGACAGACAGACAGACAGACAGACAGACAGACAGACAGACAGACAGATCGATAGATAGATAGATAGATAGATAGATAGAGTCGCCGAAGTTAGGTATTGATCAATATGTGGGCATTAACGTCCCAAAACAAACACAAGAATAATAAAGAGGTCGCATAGAGGGCTCCGGAAGTTTTGACCACCTGGTGTTCTTTAACGTGCCCCTAAATCAAAGCCCATGGGCCTACAACATTTTCGTGAAGGTCACTAAGAAATCCTTCGCGTTTATTATTTACGTTCTCACTGATAAATCACTAAAAGAGCAAGAAACAGCGCTGCGTGAAAAAACATGTCTGCTCTTGACAGAGTCTTCTGAGCGTCTCGGCGTTGGACAGCCTCTACAAACACGCAGATGCGAAGTCGGTCTCCTCTCGTCGGCGTATCTGTACACCACGTTCAAAACAATACTCTTCGTTCTGCACCGCGGTCGAAGGTTGCCTCACCGAGGTGGGGCCGCCGTTTGAAGTCCCAATGCCACGAGACGAGGAATTGGTATTGCTTTTCTGAAAAGCTTCTGTGCTGCGCTCCAACATTTAACATCTGTGGTGCGAATACAAACTGAATGCATTGAGTAGGGGAGGGGGGCGGGGCGTGGTCATGCTTTTTCTATCGTGACAGCCTGCAGCAGAAGGGTCATACCTTTTTGCGTGCCGATTTCCCATCACTCAATCTGCATGTGAGTTATAGAAAAAACGGAGGTCACGTCACGCAGCCTGTTTATTACACTACACTTTGTTGAGTTACTCCACGCGGCATGCCAAATGAGTTAAATCCTTGCCTTATTTCATACAGCATACCGATTCGCTCTTATATTGCATTCGTTGCTTCACCCTTGCGGCCAAGCTGGCTTTTTAACAGCGCAGACATTTAAGCTAGCAGTGATGTGTTCGTCCCTATTTTGAAAAACAAAAACAAAACAAAAAACAACCATCGAAGCGTAGTCGCCTATCAAACACTGGCCTGGAATAGCTTATGTGACGTCATGAGAAGCTGCATGTGTGTGCAGGTTCTTGAGAACAACGCTGACTGACGACCTCTGATGCTGCTTTCCAAGAGCTGTTCACACGTCACGTTTTCCCTAAGAGAGCCTGGGACTGGAGAAGTCGTTTTGGGAAGCACCTTACCGCTTTGCTTTCATTCTTTCATCAAGGGCGATTTTTTTCTCAGGACTCATTCTATGGTGGTTGGAAGGACGGTTGCTGCTGCGAGACTTCATTCCGCTTGATGGAAAACTCCGCACACGCCTATGACGGGCTCGACCGCCGTGGAGACGGTGCCAGATGCTTTAGGCGAACACGATCCTCGTGCCCGGGCTGACGATCGCTGCCAGCACACCGTGGGAAGAATTGCAGTCAAGGCGACACCGCCTCACATGACGAATCATGCGCTGAATGGCGGACTCAGGCGTAATAACAATAGGAGTGGCTTCCTCCACACCTGCACATAGCTATAAGATGAAGAAAAATGTAATGAAAATTTATTCCCACTATATTAACAAAGGCCTTTTCTAATGCACCCCCACACGTCCTCACTTGCGTGTGCTTATTCCATGTTGTGCTTGAGAACTTCTTAATTTCATTACCTCACCTATGCCACCCTCGGCTGTGTTGTGCACTATTCGTCTCTGTTGTGTCATGCTCATTACCTGCCGTTCGAGTTCAAGCTGACATGGGCAGCGTTGACCCGACGACTGCAAGGAATAAATTCTTAAGGTCACATGGCAAGAAGTGAGCCCCAGCATTCTGCGTGGCCCTCGAGAATTCCATACCGGAGAGGCGCGGCAGGTCTTTAAAAATAGACCGCAAATTTCATGAAATGTTAATTGTGGTTGCAGTGTTGGTTTTACTATATTATATGCATTACAAAAATAACGGAGGAGTTTTACAGAGATCTGTACAGTAGCCGAGACAACCACGACCTTAATACTATAAGAACTAGCAGTAACCAAGATTACACCCCACCAGTAATGATAGAAGAAGTCAGAAAAGCTTTGGAGAGCATGCAAAGGGGCAAAGCTGCTGGTGAGGATCAGGTAACATCAGATCTGCTGAAAGATGGAGGACAGATTGTGTTAGAAAAACTAGCCACCCTGTTTACGAGGTGTCTCCTGACGGAAAGAGTACCAGAGTCCTGGAAGAACGCTAACATCATCTTAATACATAAGAAAGGAGATGACAAGAACTTGAAGAATTACAGGCCGATCAGCTTGCTCTCTGTAGTATACAAGCTATTTACAAAGGTAATTGCTAACAGAGTAAAGAAAACATTAGAATTCAATCAACCAAAGGAAGAAGCAGGATTTCGAACAGGCTACTCAACAATTGACCACATTCATACTATCAATCTGGTAATAGAGAAATGCTCAGAGTATAACCAACCACTATACATAGCCTTCATAGATTACGAGAAGGCGTTTGATTCAGTAGAAATATCATCCGTCATGCAAACACTGCGGAATCAGAGCGTAGATGAAGTATATATAAACATTCTGGAAGAAATCTACAGGGGATCAACTGCTAATTTAATGCTTCATAAAGAAAGCAACAGAATACCAATCAAGAAGGGTGTAAGGCAGGGGGACACAATTTCTCCAATGCTATTTACCGCGTGCTCACAGGAGGTTTTCAGAAGCCTAGAATGGGAACAGTTAGGGATAAGAGTCAATGGAGAATACCTTAGTAACCTGCGCTTCGCCGATGACATTGCATTGCTGGGTAACTCGGGGGACGAATTGCAACTCATGATTACGGAGTTAGACAAGGAGAGCAGAAAGGTGGGTCTTAAAATTAATCTGCAGAAAACGAAAGTAATGTACAACAACCTCGGCAAGGAGCAGCGCTTCGAGATAGGTAATAGTGCACTTGAAGTTGTAAAAGACTATGTCTACTTAGGGCAGGTAATAACCGCAGAGCCGAACCACGACATTGAAGTAACTAGAAGAATAAGAATGGGGTGGAGCACATTCGGCAAGCACTCTCAAATTATGACAGGTAGATTGCCACTATCCCTCAAGAGGAAGGTATATAACAGCTGTATCTTGCCGGTACTTAGCTACGGAGCAGAAACCTGGAGACTTACAAAGAGGGTTCAGCTTAAATTGAGGACGACGCAGCGAGCAATGGAAAGAAAAATGGTAGGTGTAACCTTAAGAAACAAGAAGAGAGCAGAGTGGATTAGGGAACAAAGGGGGGTTAAGGAAATCAAGAAGCTGAAATAGCTGAAATCAAGAAGAAGAAATGGACATGGGCAGGGCATGTAGCGCGTAGACAGGATAACCGCTGGTCATTAAGGGTAACTGACTGGATTCCCAGAGAAGGGAAGCGGGTTAGGGGGAGACAGAAGGTTAGGTGGGCAGATGAGATCTAGAAGTTTGCGGGTATAAATTGGCAGCAGCAAGCACAGGACCGGGTTAACTGGCGGAACATGGGAGAGGCTTTTGTCCTGCAGTGGACGTAGTCAGGCTGATGATGATGATGATGATGATGATGACGATGATGATGATGATGCATTACAAATGTACTCCTATGCGCGGCCGGTCTAGAGGAACGCGCTCACTCCTCCCTTTTACGACCTATATAGACAGCCACCGCGAGTAAGCTGCTTCTCTACAGTGACGATGGCGCGTTCGGCGTGAGGGCTTCCTGAGCAAACTCTTCAAAGCGCGTTTCACCGCATACTCAATGCATTGTAAATCAGCTGTCCTCAGCCACTTTTTCAGGCTACTTACATCTTCCGCTTGTAGGAAATGGTGAGAGTGGTCGAGGTGCGTTTGGGGATGTCTGGTTTTCTCGGCACTCATGGTTCGGGCAGTGAATTTGTACACGCAACGGTAGAAAAAAATAACTTTTTAAGGCTCGAACGCTTTATATTCGTTGAATTCCAAAATGCTTGAAGCTTGTGTGCTTAGAATCATCATTTAGTTGCACGTAAAAAAAACCCAGATTGTGGAAATTCCAGAGCCCTTCCCCTTCATGCTCTTATCGTGCTTATGGGATGATAAACCACTTATCAAACTTCTTCGCGGAATCATCATATGTTCAGTCGCCAAAACGATGAGCTAACCGACCACATTGTAGCGGCTGAAGACATGGCGCTGCTGTGTGAGTATAGGGTTTTAGAGCCAGGGCCGGAAAGCTGCCTACGTTCTACGTACACTGTAAAAAAATTACTTAGAGGTCGGAGTGAAACGCTTGTCCTCTATCGACCCCCCCTATTCGGAGTAATTTTTGCTACGGACCTCCAGAGCAAAATGTTTATTACGGCTGACCAGAGTAATTGCGTGGCGCCGCCGAAGCATTTTTTTACCGGCTGGTTGGAGTGATTACGTGAAACCTCCCGAGCATTTTTGGCAGGTTTTTCACTATTGCTATTCGGAGCTTTTACGGGGCACTTCCGGGGTATTTTACGATAGTTTTTACTTCGTATGGACGGAATTTGAGTGAGATGTATGAGAAATTTTAAAAAGTGTTTGCTCCTCTATTTATTCTATGCTGATCGTATCAGGTGTCGCTTATATGAAGGAATTCTCAATTCTGATGCAAGAACTGCAGAGGTACTGTTTTTTTTTACCACAGATCTTTAGCCGATGAAATTCAAGAAATCACTTGACTTCTTATTTTTTGATTTGTTCAAAATAAGCTGCCAGTTCTGGTTGATTGCCCATCATTGGGGAAAAAAAAAGAAAAGAAGAAACAAACGTGCAAAAAGCCACCAAAAATAAAGCAAAATAACACAGATCACATCAAAGCAACAGCCCTCAAGTTTGAAGCGCAGCGCTTTGAAATTCAGCCCAAAATGCTCTAAAACATTGCACCACAAGCGAAGAATGCGTGGCCACCGAGAACAATCGTTCAACATCCACGAAGAACCATTCAACAGCTTCATTGCCGACCCAAGGGTTCAACTGATTGCTTCCTGCCTAAATTGGCAAAAAATATTTACACATGGGAACTGCAAATCATGCCAGAGGCACAAAATTTAAAGACACTGAAGCCACGCTTACTCGTTAAGTTCTGTACAGTCTGCGAGTACACGATAATAATGAGCCTCGTAAACCGACCACACAAGCACAAAAACACAGGAGCAGCGTTCAATATCAGGAAGTTGATTCTGTGTACGCCAATGTCAGACAGCTGGTACGTCATAATAACACACCTTCGTGACGCGTACAAAGTTAAAAAACCATGAAAGTTTTCCATATATTTCAAAATTGGTAGCCCTACTCTTTCTAAACATTCGAAAGCATTTTTCTCCTAAATTTGAACGAGTTTTGGTACTCTCGAAGACAACATCAAAAATGCCTCTCCAGATCATTTCCTAAGTTTATAAGATTATATTCCTGATATAACGCGCGCATTTTAGTTGGCGCACATCGTCATACTTCAAGCAAATTATACCCCTAGAGTTTGTATGTTTGCGGCCTGTCTTTAAAAAAAAGCGCACCTTCATTCTGCTTTGCCAAATAATCTTCGAGAGAAGTTGGCACTGTTTTTGTTTCCTTTTTTTAATTAGCACTGCACACTCTGTTTTGCTACTTGTCGTAGTGAACAATTTTCAAAATATACTCATTGCATGAGCATGCATTGCTTCAAAACGAACACCTTCAATGGCAAAACAAAAAAAAGTTGACCACTACATAAAAAAACAACTTAGCAATAAATTGTACTAACATCACGCTGCCTATGCCAACTGCATTTTCATCATATACTGGCGAAAATGAGGGAAGGTCGTCCAGTTTACCCAACTTACAGGTCCGTGCAAACGTTGGAGGTCATAGAAGGTGATTTATAGAGGCGTTACGACGAGTTCACCAGAATTCGAAGAGTTCTCTTTTACCCTGTTCTGTTCACAGGACAGCGTTGTTGTTTCTGGTATTGAAGCCCTGATCGTAAGAGAGGGATAGAAACAAGTATTTTCTTTTTCATAGAGAAGGTGGACATGAAAGCGAACGTTTTGAGTTTTACCTGTTTGGTTGAAAATGTTGACTACTCCCTCCACAAAAAACTGCATTCACGGCCATGTCAGCGGGACTGAAAAGAGAAAAGTAGAATGCTACAGTGTGGCACTACTCTGTCCCAAGATGAACACAGAAAATACGGCTAGTTTCTCGAGACGATGCCCTCTTTTTATCTCTTATTTTTATAACAATGCCCCTCCGTCCTACGTTGAGCTGTGCGGTGAAACGGGCCGCAGAAATAAGTACTACACCCCCCCCCCCTCCTCCACAGAAGCGTCGGGCGGTTCACGACCTTTGTGGACGTCTCTTGAGCAAAATATGAACAAAAAAAAGAGCACAGGCTGTGTTTGTCTGTCCTCTCTACCTTATTCCCCCTTTTTTTTTCGCGCGAAACTTAATCCACAATGAAATACTCACCTAAAGCTCTTCTAAGCTCAACAACCTGTTTTGCCTAGCTGACCCACAGGTTGCGGAATTGAATGCTGGCTGCTGCATTTCCGATGAAGGCAGAAATTTTTGTAGGCCCATATGCTCAAATTTAGGTGCGCGTTAAAAAACCCCAAGTGTTCGAAGTTTCCGGAGCCCTCCACTACGGCGTCTCTCATATTCATATGGTGGTTTTGGGACGTTAAACCCAACACATCAATGAATTCGTTTTGCCTAGCGACCCGACCATCCCTTCATTACGCATTACTCGTCCCTGGTATCATAAGCTGATTTCCTGCCTCTCTTTATTGTTCTAAAAGCAGGACGACCCCCGAAGGTTATTATTTCAGATAACACTTTTACAATAAAAAATTCATTTAAACGAGTGCATGTATAAGTTTTAATACTCTGCACCAAGCCGATTGCCTTAGCTCAATCCCCTACATTTAAAATGATTAACACGGATTTCGGTTATTCCTGTTTTATTAGTACAGCTTGCATAATAGAGCAAAATTATTTATTCGCAGTGGTAGACCTCAAACCGGCTTTTGTTAATGTGGAATTGGACAAATAATGCTGCTTTTGTATGATGACAATGTGAAAAAGATTTTTTAACTTTTTATGTTCACTTATAACAAGAATTGCCTATTTATAGCATCAACCCACAACCATGAAATTTTTCATTATTGCATATCTAATCAGTGCTCTAAGTATTAGACTGGTGTGATCAAAATTAATGAAGGTATGTCATGAAAAAGACTCGTAGGCCAAACAACGCATTATCGGAATTTCCGCTGAAAATTCGTGACGTCCTGTAAAATTAGCCTATTATTAATAACCTGTTTCCTCACCAAGCCATCATTACCTATCTTAGCAGTACGTCACATAGAACTCAAATGACACAGATAATCCAAGAATTGCTCACTCACCAGTTTTGCACTGCAACAGCGACCGTCGAGTCTCTCACCACTCGGGAGGTACCATTTTTCGTTTGCTGCAACGAACCATCACACGATTACCGTTCGCACAACTCCCTTCTGTCTATGATAACCTTTGTTGCTGCTTGTAGTCACTTGTGATATCCATAAGATGCACAGAAAGATTGCTTTTTGCCGAATGCGGCTGATTGCTTCGCACAATCCTCACGGCACCAGCTCTCTCTGCGCCATGTTGCTTTGTGGGGAACTGCCTCCCGGCGGCGAGGCTGCCTGCGTCGCTCCTCGAACAGCCAATCAATGCCGCTGAGCGACGAGCCGCAGCGATAGGGGAGCATCTACCGGGGCAAAAGCGATGTGCCGGATTATTTCCCGAGTACCCATGGGAGCATAATCAAGGGATTGGCACCACTTTCCTCGGGTTTCTTTGGTCCGGCACCCATCGGAGGAAAACGGTGAAAAACGAATGTGCCCCGGTTCAAACAGCTTTCAAAGAGGCCACCGCAGCAGTGATCGCATCAATCCGTGATTCCTCCCAGTTGGGTAAATTATAAATGCTGGGCATTTCTTAGCGAACTTCGCCGACTTTGAGCGTATCTATCTATCTATCTATCTATCTATCTATCTATCTATCTATCTATCTATCTATCTATCTATCTTATCTATCTATCTATCTATCTATCTATCTATCTATCTATCTATCTATCTATCTATCTATCTATCTATCTATCTATCTATCTATCTATCTATCTATCTATCTATCTATCCGCCTACGACTTTTAGCTCTCCTGGCCGTTTCGATAATGGTATCGATACCAAACTTGGTATGGCATAACATGACTGTATGAAGAACAATATTTCACTAATCATAACATGAAAATCATAACATCAATATGAATGTCATGATTCACATTTCATGACACTGCAGCTCTTGCGGTGGTTTCGTTCACATGTCATGCTGCAAAACTGGTGTGGTATGACATAATTGTAACATAAAAATTATGACATGCGTGTCATGTAACAACATGACTACATGCTTTGCTCATGATGCACTCGCGGCCATTTCGCTAGCGTCACATATACCAAATTTGGTATTCCGTTACGTGAATGAATGAAGAAGGTATGTGACTGGTGAAAACATGATAAACATTAAATGCGCGTCATGTAACAACATGCCTACATTCAACGCTCATGAAGCGCTTGCAGCTGTTTCGCTAGCGTCCAGATACCCAATGAAGTATTGCGGTACGTTAATGGATCACGTAGGCATGTGACTGGTACCAGCATGATAAACATGAGATGCGTGTCATGTAACAACATGACTACGTGCTATGCTAATGATGCGCTCGCGGCCGTTTCGCTAGCTAATTCACATGTACCAAACTAGGTATTACGTGATGAGAATGGACAGCATAGGTAAATAACACATCCAAACATGATAATCATGACATGCGTGTCATGTAAAAACATGACTACATGCCATACTCATATGCGTTCGCGGCCGTTTCACTAGCTTCAGATAAGCCGAATTCGTCATTACGTGACGCCAAAGGATGACGAGTGTATGTGACTGGTGCAAACATAATAATCATAAGATGAGTGTCACCTGAGAACATGACTACATGCCACAGTCAAGGCGCCAATACATTTCGACATGACGTGGTGTGCGTGCTTGCCGGCGTTCATTTCGACGCGTAATGCTGGCGTTGCCACGCCAGGCGTCGGTCCTGCCATATATTCGCAGGCGCGCGCCACGCTGCGCTGCTTTGACACATGCGTGTTTCAGTGCGTCCGGCGTCCCTCCCCCCCCCCCCCCATCACGAAAACAGGAAGACGCAGTGTTGTCTGAGTAACGAATCGGCGCGAAATGCAGCATGTCGCATTTCGCGCCGGTTGCCGCTGGCCCACGCCGACGGTGGTGGTGGTGGTGGTGAAAACATTTAATAACCATTAAATGGTTACAGAGAGGTGATTGGGTTGGGGCCTTATTGGCTTCCTACCCTCACAGCACTAGGTGGAATCCCTATTCCGGGGCTCCATTGGCAAGCGACGCCGCCCGCGCCCGTTGAACCAGAGCCTCTTGGGCCTTCAGGTCTTGACAGCCGAGCAGGGCCGCCTCCCAGTCCTCTCTCGTGGAATGGGGGTTGGGGGGGATAGATGGATTAGACTGGCACGCCCAGACGATGTGAAAGGTGTCAGCCACCTCACCACCGAACTGGCACGTGCCATCAAAGGATGAATTGAAATGTTTTAGCACCGCCGAGCACAGAACAGTATTGGTAAACAGTTTTAAAAGGAGGCGCTCGTCAGCGCGATGCAGTCCCTTACAAGGGTCTGGATAGCGCCGGTGCTCCTCTTTGTAGTAATTGGTAATATCCTTCAATGAAAGGGCCGAATTGTCTGATTGAGAGTAGGCTTCCAAAGACAGGGAGATAGCACGGGAAGAAAGTGCGCGGGCGGCCTGATCGGCCTGTTCGTTACCCCTGAGTCCTTGGTGACCGGGTGCCCAAACCAGTATTCGCGGAGTTGGATTAACGTATCGGCAGCTAGGTTCCAGTATGCGCTGAGCAAGCGGTGAAGCCCACCCTAGCTGATAGTTCCGACAGGCCCCTCGTGAGTCGGTGATGATATGTTTAGAAGAGGGATAGGTGAGAGCCAGAGCGACGGCAATCTCCTCCGCATGTGTTGCGCTGTAGGCATCGAAAGTGAGCCCGTTTACGGTGTTTGCGTTGTGTATGACTGCGGCAGTATACCACCCCCCATGGTGCGGGCCGGCAACGTCCACGTAGCACACGTGTTCCTCTTGACCAAAGTGTCGCTGCAGCGCTTCCGCGCGCGCCTGGCGGTGACCACTGTGGTTTTCTTTGGACGTGTTGCGAGGAAAGGGTAGGACCCGGAGGGCGCGTCTCCAAGGTTCTGGCACTCTCACCCTTTCCTCAATATAGTAATCGTGTTTGATGTGTATTCGGTCCAAGAGGCGGCGACCGGAATGGGTCTGTGCAAGGCGCGTGTATTGGTTAACGAGGTGGGCTTCTCGAAGTTCCCGGTAGGTATTAACCACGCCTAGGGCCAGAAGTCTCTGGTTGGACGTGGTGACAGGGAGGTCGAGAGCACACTTGATAACTTTACGGTGGATGACCTCGAGTTGATCATCCTCGTGCTTGCGTAGGTGCAAATAGGGAGTCGAGTAGAGTATTCTACTCGTTACGAAAGCATGGGCAAGCCGCATTGCATCCCTGCTTCGTAATCCGCCCCGCTTGTTGGAGACCCGGCGGACCATACGGCCCACCTGGTCTCCCACCGTGCGAAGTTTGGCTATTGTGGTGTCGGCATTGCGTTGGTGGTGTATGAAGAGGCCAAGGAGGCGGATCTCCTTGGCCTCACGGATAGGTCCCGAGGGAAGACTGATATGGAGCTGAGTTGTGTCCTGAGGGGAGGGACGTACGTGCACAAATTCTGACTTAGCCGGGGCACACTGGAGTCCGCAGTAGGTTGCGTAGTCGTCGACTACAGTCGCTGATGCTTGCAGGCATGACTCCATGTGACCCAGGTTACCTTGCGTGGCCCAGATTGTGATATCATCCGCGTAAAGAGCGTGATGTATCCCTGGTAGAGAAGACAATTTGGGGGGAAGATGAAGCATGGCTATATTAAATAGGAGGGGAGAGAGGACCGCGCCCTGAGGAGTTCCCCTCGAGCCGATGACGTAAGGCCCATGTTCTTCATCTTGTATGCGTATGTAGGCTTGACGGTCTGTAAGAAACTGTCAAACATAATTGAATGTTTTATAACCACAGTTGGTCTGACTGAGGTGGTCAACGATTACCTCATGCTTCACGTTGTCGAATGCCCCTTTAGGATCCAAGGCCAGGACTGCCTTGTCATTGTGGGGGCATTCAACAGGATCTAATATGTCATGGTGAAGCTGTAGAAGTATATCCTGGGCTGACTTCTGAGGGCGGAATCCAAACATAGTGTCCGCAAAAGTGTACTGTGTTTCTAGAAACTCGGAGAGTCTGTCGCGCACCATCGTTTCCATCAGCTTGCCGATACAAGACGTGAGAGAGATGGGGCGAAGGTTCTCCACGTCAATAGGTTTACCTGCCTTCGGGATGAAGGTCACGAGAGCTGATTTCCATTCAAGAGGGAGAGGAGTTTCTCCGTCCCAAATGCTATTGATGTATTTGAGGAGCGTGGCGTAGGCTGCGCCGGGAAGATTGGCCTACAGTTTGACCGTAACCTGGTCACGCCCTGGTGCAGTGCCACGCTTCATCTTGCGTAGGGCCGCCTGGAGGTCGTGGAGCTGGAACGGGGTGTCCGACTGCGTGTTCTTTTTGCCTGCGTAGGAGTATGCGGCCGTCCGGGGGTCCTTGGTGGTGCACAGGTATCGGTCCCTGAGCGTGTTTGCCAGCTGTGTTGTCGTTCCTGTAAAGTTGTGCATGACCTTATGTAAGTGACGTTGAGTTTCCGTGCGTGTTTGTGTTGGATAGATGAGAGCGCAAAACAGGCGCCACGTGTTGCGACCAGACATCTGGCGTGCAGCCGTGTTGCACCTGTCCACCCAGTTAGTATCGGCTAGCTGAGCAGCATATTCCGCAGCTTGCTCCGTGAGTTCTAGGATGCGTTTCTTGAGGCGCCTGTTATGTTTCTGTTTTTTCCATTGTTTGGTGAGGCTGCGGCGGGCCTGCCAAAGATGGAGGAGGTGGTTGTCCACGTTCGTTTGAGTTTCCGTGAGCTGTATCAGCCGTTCGTGTTGTTTCAGTGTAGACGTCAGTGATTTAGACCAGGTGTCGTATCCCGACTGGAGAGGGTCTACAATAGGTAGAGTGGTGCGGAAAGTTGTCCAGCTTGGGATACGAGCTTGTGTAAGTGGGCGTTTTAAGGGACGCATGTACACGGTTGTGTTTAATACACAATGATCACTACCGAGAGTGTCCTGTGTGTTCAGCCAGTCGGCATGGCGTATGTTGCGTGTAATTGTGAGGTCCGGGCAAGTATCTCGTTGAACAGAGTTGCCTACACGTGTTGGGCTGGCGGGATCAGTGTGGAGGGTGAGTCCAAGTGTAGAAATAAGTTCCACAAGCTTCCTTCCACGCGTGTCCTCTCGTGGGTAACCCCATAACCTGCTTGGGGCATTGAAGTCGCCGACAATCAGGAGGGGGTCCCTTCCTGCCACCGGCATAGCTTGTGCGAAAGTTGCGCTGAACGTGACGTTCTTAAGCTTTGGGGGACAGTAAATGTTTAAAATATGAACAGGTGGGTCAGATCGCCTTATAGGCAGCACCGACACTATCGTGTATGGGAAAGGCGATGTTGTGGGGAGTGTGACTTCCTGGGCGGTATATTGCTTGTGAACAAGTATACATGTCTCCGGGTTGTGTTGAAATGTAGTGTAATTTGTGAGTTTGACGTCCGTGCCGGGTTCCTGAAGGGCAACCACAGCAACGAGGAACTCAAAGGTCTCAAGATAGAGGCGGAAATGAGCCCGCTTCTTGTTGTTCTTGAGACCTCTGCAGTTCCACTGTGTTAGTAACAACGGCTGAGTTGCTCTGGCTCACGACCTAGGGTTGGAGGCCATGTTCGGAGATGGAGGGTGGGGTTGTGTTGTTAACGTCGACGGACGCTGGTCCCACCTGGCGTCAGACTGCAGAGTGCTCGCTTTGTGCTAACGTAGCGCCACTACATGTGCCCAGCGTGCGCGCGCGCCTATGCTACATTGGAGAATATTGGCCCCTTCATGATGCGCTCGCAGCCGTTTTGCTAGCTCCACATATGCCTAATTTGGTGTTATGTGACGTGAATAGATGAAGAAATACACGCGTGTCATGTGAGAACATGACAACATACCACAATCATAGCATGCTCGCGGCTGTTTCGCTAGCTTCACATATAATAAATTTTGTATCACGTGACGTGAATAAATCACGAAGGTAAACGACACATCTAAACATGATAATCACGACCCAGAAGTCATGTATGGCATCATTTATTTCCACCTCTTAACGTTGTGTCGATTTTAATGTGACAAATCAACATTTTTCATTCGTGCTTCGCGTAGTACCGATTTCCACTGTACGTGGGATCTGCCATTTTTTTGTTTGTGTACAGTGTATCCCGCACGCATGAAGCTATAGTAGCGCAAAGGAATGCAAGAAGTGGCTAAGCTATTTGCGGTTCCCGGCACTAAACCTGTGTATTATCTGAGAGCCCCGTGTTAGTGGGACTTTCTTTGACCTCGTGTCAACTCAACATCCTATATATACTAGAAAAGGCATCATTATATAGCCCTTTCTGAGTGTCACCGCACTAAGTTGGAGCTGCTTTGTTGGCGCCTTCTGAAAGGGGAGATGGCATGAATGTATGGACTCACAACGCGCAGTTTGTGCACTAATGAGTGCACGGCAATGTTTATTTCTGAAAGGATGTCCTCAGTGCCAGTCTTAGTGCAAAGACGTTCCCGAGGAACAGAGAGGCTTTAGCTCATCTATTGGTCACCTCATTGTTGCTATATCTCATTAGTATAATGAAGCCAGGGGTCGCTCACCGGTCGTGTCATTTGTGCAGGTAGCTTCCTACCGTATGGAACGCACTTGAATTTGCGTGTTGCAGTGAGTTTCCCAGGCATGTTTTTCACGTTCTTGCCTGCCTGTTTTCACGAGGTGACGCTCTTGTGTGCTTAGTGTTCTGGTGCAGCTTTCGCACAGCGCGCACATGCATGGTGTACTGTTGTGGGCTGTTTAGCAAGTCGCGGGCTGGAAACACTGCTGGCGTCTCACTCACCAATTTCCTAATAAGGACGATATATTCTCTCTCGAAGGCGCAGAAAAAGATGACCGCAGTTTCTCGAGTGGAAACACTGGTTAGCATGCGGAGCTTATATGTTGAACTGCGATAAATGTGGTTCGTAATTTGCGACATGCGTGTGTGTTATGAGTGAGCACGAGTGAACACGAGTGAACATGAGTAAACACGCACGCACGTATGCTGCGAAAGACGATGTGTAGTGATGAGACGCTTTAGGTATTTTGAGCAAGATTGCTTTATGGTCTGTAAAGTGAAAGGTAAGTGGGTCTGGTTGCAGTGGTCGAAGGTCGAAATTTGCAAAGACGGGGTTGATGCACGTCTCATAAATGGTCGATGCACTCAAAAAACGGGAGTCGAGGAGCGATGAGCCGTTCTTCGACAGCATTCAACTCGGGTAGATGTTTCGGTCGGGGCGGGTAGCGGTTGCCGTAACTCACGCTGAGCGATGGAATTATACCGGCAATTAACGACTGATTGCACGTGGCACACGCGACGTAGTCGGCAAATTCATCGGCGTCGCTTCCAAACGCATCGCAAAGAACCGTCAACGCTTTGGAACGATGCAGTTCATTCTGAATGTTGCCGATCCTCGTCAAGTTGTCGAACCAAAGTCGATCACACACCTTGCAGCTGTGGCCGAAGCTCCGGTCGAGGAAGTCGCGCTTGAAGCGAGCGCTGAGTGTAACGTACTGCTTGGCTCGCCACGCTGCTATCGCGGCGTGCTCGCGCTCGCGGACGGCATTGAGATCGGCCTCATGGCGTCGACGCTTGCACGTGGCTTCAGCGTCCGGAATCTCTTGCCGATGCTTACGCCTCGCAGCGGCTTCGCCTTCTCGAAGCTGGGAATCTTTCGCTCGATGCTGACGTATCGCAGCTGCTTCGCGTTGGCGATCCTCCGCTTGACTCTGACGTCTCCCAGCTGCCTCACATTCTCGGAGCTAGAGATATTCAGCTCGACGCCGACGTTTGCGTTCCGCAATGCGAGCTCTTCTCAGCGTGGCCTTGTTCACGGATGAAGTGTCTCCGGAATCGCTCACGGTTCCGCCAACACATTAGCTGCCGCTATTGAAAGGGACGTCAGTAAGTGTGTTTGCGGATTCGTTAGCATACATTTTCACCAGCGACATCGAACGTGGAGCGACCGCACAAACCAACCGACGAAGGGCGGCGCGCCTCGACACCCGGTTATTTATATTGAGCGCAGCCCCGGCCTGCGCATGCGCGCGTTAGCATACAGCTGGCGCACGTAAAACTAAAAATCTCGCGGCGCGTGGACGGGAAAAGCGAGCCCAGCACGCACTGTGCCGAGAGGAAGGAATGCACAGATGGCTGGCGGAGGAGGAGCGGAGGCGGCGGACGGCGACGGTGCATGACTAGCCTTTAATATAACATGCTCCGCATGTAAAATATTTCCCGGAAAAAACTTGTGAGTAATGTTCAGTCTCCGTCCCCCGTATTTTGCAGCAAAGAGAGAAGATAGAGAGATATGGTATGAAGAAAGGCATGGAGAAACCAGAAAGCAAGTATATGGTTTGCTACCCCCGCTTAAGAGAAGGGGAGATAGAAAACTAAAAAAAGATAGAATGAGGGAGAGGGAGAAATGAAAATACACACACACACACACACACACACACACACACACACACACACACACACACACACACACACACACACACACACACACACACACACACTGTGATGTCCCAATCGTTCGTAGAGGCGGGTCACTCGCAGAAACTTCAAAAAAAACCTTCGTCGTTTTTCGGCGTAAAACTCGATTGTTGCGGCTTTGTAAAATTTATATATTTGAAATGCGGCTGATTATCGAGGCGCGCAAACATTGCTGGCAGAGACTGCCTCTGAGAGCTGCACTAAGGGCACAGACTAAAAAAAACAAAAAACAAAACAATATGTTGTATGGTTTCGTCAGCATCGTAATGGCCATACGCAGCACTGTCTGTCCACCCGATACGGCAAGGAACTAGATGAAATCGTACGTTTTGTGTGTGTGTGTGTGTGTATGCGCGTATGCGTGTATGTGTGGGCGTAAAAACATTCATTCATAACGAGTTTGCAGGCTCATAAGGGCCATTTACACAGGGGGAGTCCTTATTACGGAATCCCGCTGGACAAAGCCGCTACTCGCGCCCGTTGGACAAGAGCTCTTTGAGCCTCCAGCCCTGAGTAATTGAGTAGGGCTGCCTCCCATGCCTCTCTAGTAGCGGAAGGACTAGGGGAACGCAAGGATTAATCTGACATGTCCAGGCCATGTGAAAGTTATCGTAGACTTCCCCACAGTAAGGGCACCACCCATCGACTTTAGAATCAAAACGTTTTACTACTGCAGGACACAACAAGATGTTGGTCTGCATGCGCCTTAGGGTTCGCTCATCGGCCTTACTCAGGCCCTTTGTAGGCACCGGGAAAAGTTGACGTTCGCAATAGTACACCTGAATTTTTCTGAAACGTGGAAGACACGGATCCAGGCAATGAAGGCGGGTGTAAAGAAAACCGGGTCTGCTTTACAGAAACTTTGCGAGTTTGTGAGCGAGCGTGTCAATCCTTGCTGCCGCGTCACTTCTTGATAGTAGAATAGGATCAAACATGCCGTATAGTGAGCGTTGCAGCAAGCATTTTCTTGAGAGGGATGATGTCAGCGGACACAAAATGAAAAAAATTGCCCGCAGCTTCCCTCGGGGGAACACTGAGGAGGATGCGGAGCATATAATTGGTTAACGGGGTGTTAAAGTGCGACTTACTTGGGTCGATGGCTAAATTGGTTAACGTGGTTGTGAAATGGGGTGTTAAATTGCGACTTACTTGGGTCGATGGCTAAATTGGTTAACGTGGTCGTAGGAGGGGGTGTTAAATGAGTGAACATGTACACACGTATGCGAAAGGGCGGCGCTGGTTGAAGGGACGTCGATTATTGTGTTTGTGGATTCTTTGGAATTCATTTCACCGCGACCTTGGACGTCGACGCGCCGTACAAACCAACCGACGAGCGGCAACTAAGCGAGCGAGCGCCGACCTTGAGTATATATACAGCGCGACGGCGCATGCGCTGTCAGCTGTCGAATGTTCTCGAAGGAGAAGCGCGCGCGGCACAGATGGTGGGCGACGGCGCGACGGCGCATGCGCGCGCGTCAGCTGTCGAATGTTCGAGAAGCGGTGCGGACGGCGCGGACGGCGCACTACAAGGCGCGAGTATAAGATGCTTCCGCATCTAAAAAAAAATGCCCCCACCTCCCTGAAGGGAATCGTGAGGAAATGCGAATGCATTGCGTACCGTACATAACGGCGTTTTGCACGAGAGAACCCAGCGTTAGAAAAATAATCTTTTCTATTTGCAATGCGAAGCATTTCTTAGGGAACTTTGGCGACTTTATCTATCTATCTATCTATCTATCTATCTATCTATCTATCTATCTATCTATCTATCTATCTATCTATCTATCTATCTATCTAGCCAGATACGACTTTTAGCTCTCCTGGCCGTTTCGATAATGGAATCGATAGCAAACTCGGTATGGCATAACATGCTCGTATAAAGAACATATTTAACTAGTAATAACATGCGAATCATGACATGTATGCCATGAATGCTTGATTTAGAATTGATGGTCCTGCAGCTTGTGTCGTGATTTCGTTCACATGGCATGATTGCAGGGCGAACATAAGTGACAGACCCTAACATGAAAATTATGACATGCGTGTCACGTAACAACATCACTACATGCTACGCTCATGATGCGCTCGTGACCGTTTCGCTAGCGTCACACATACCAAATTTGGTATTACAGTACCTGAATGGATGACGAAGGTATGTGACGGGTGCAAACATGATAATCGTGAGATGCGTGTCATGTACCAACATGACCACTTGCTACACTCATGATGCGCTCGCGGCCGTTTCGCTTACTTCCCATGTACCAAACCCGGTATTACGCGACGCGAACAGACGACATAGGTAAATGACGCATCCAAACATGATAATCAAGACAACATGTCGTATAACAACATGACTACATGCCACACTGATGATGCGCTCGCGGCCGTTTTGCTAGCTTCACACATGCCGAATTTGGTGTTACGTGACGCCGATGGATGACGAAGGTATGTGGCTGGTGCAAACATGATAATCATGAGATGCGTGTCATGTGAGGACATGACTACATGCCACAGTCAAGGCGCGAATACATCACGACGTGACGCGATGCTCGTATTTGCCGGCGTTCATTTCGTCGCGTCACGCCGGCGTTGCCACTCCAGGCGCCAGTCGTGCCATATACTCGCAGGCACGCGCCGTGCTGCGTTGCTTTGACGCATGTGCGTTTCCGTCACGAAAAGAGGGAGACGCAGTGTTGTCTGGGTAACGCATCTGCGCGAAGTTCAGAATGTCGCATTTTTCGCCGGTTGCCGCCGGGCCGCGTGGTCGCGCCTGGCACTCGCGTTTTGCTAACGTAGTGTCGCTGTGTCCAGCGTGCGTGCACGTCAACGCTACTTCGGAATATATTGGGCCCTTCGTGATGTGCTCGCGGCCGTTTTGCTTGCTCCACATGTATTAACTTTGGTATCACGTGACGTGTATTGATGACGAAGGTAAACGACACATCCAAACATGATAATCATGACACGGAAGTATGTACGGCATCATTTACTTCCACCTCGATACGCTGTGCTGATTTTAATGTGACATATCAATATTTCTCATTCGTGCTTCGAATATAATCGAGTCCCACTGTACGTGGGATCTGTCATTTTTTCGCGCGACCGCCATGTAATAAATTTTAGGTATTTGGGAAGAAATAAATAAAGTGTTCCTTTTTCAAGGGAAAAAACACGAAGTTGTTTAAAGCGTTGAGATTTATTTAAAAAAACTTTATGGCAGAGCAGGTATTGGGTGATTGGAACCACGCAAATTTAAGAAACCATACTTCGTCGGCATCTTTGTTCTCCTTCGTGTACAACCGCTAGAACTTTCTGGAGACGGTCACGTTATTTTTAGGGGACGTGAAGGAAACTATGGGAAGCAGAAATTTCGGCACCAATCAGTCATTGGTGGACGTTAGACTTTCGTAAGTTCAAATGGCTGAAAAACAAGATTTACTCGGCCAAATACACTGTTTTTGCACAGTGAACAAGGTAATATACATCAACTTGTCTTTTACCCAGGCTAAATGCAAGAAACGACTCCCTCCGTAGACGCCGTAGGCAGTGGTGTTCGGTACGCCATCGTCAGCGTTATCATAATAACAATATTAGGCTGACGAAACACGGACCACGTATGCAACGCCATTTAGAAAACGGGTCATTGGATCTGCGTACAGTTTCCAGTCGCACTTTTTCTTCCAAACAGCTGGTGTTGCTAAAAACTGGCAGGTCGCTGGGGTCACTTTGAATGCGGCTATAGTGATTAGAGTCCCATTTTCGCTGACAATATCACTCGCACACAAATTCTCGGTGATTGCATGTGCGGGAACAAAGTATTTCATGACGCACCGCTGTCTTCGTTTCTCCCGGCTCGATGAATACAGATCACCTAACAAACGCGTACTGATGCTCTCACACAACCGAGCAATGCCATCGTTGTTTACCGGGGCAGGGAAAAGGTGTAATGGCACCAGAAAACTAGAAAACTAGAAACAGCAAGATCGAAAAACCTACACGGGAGATGCTTTCTAATAATAAAAATACCAACAATCTTCAACAGAATAATTACATATTTTCTTTTTATATTTTCCATTATGCTACGCAGTATACAAAAGTTAGCGTTTGCGGACTACATGCAGAAGCGCAGTGAAAAGGGCCTGCTGGTGCTTCGTAGCTTTGGCTGTGCTGCCACAGAAAGCTGTCGCCGAATTTAGTAGCTAGCGTGCACGGTTAAATAAACGCGTGCACGCGCAGCTGTTGCTCACAGCTGCCGATGCCGAAGCATGACATGGTGGAGGCTCCAGTCACTAGGGACGCGCGCCCGAAGCTGATGCTGTGGGAGAAGACGGTGGACGGATCATGACGGACGCCTGACATAGCTCGACTAAGAAATGCATAAGAATTTACAACTTACTCCCTGTGTGGCTCCAACAAATATTTCAAGGATACCCGTCGTAACTGACCCCTGAAAAAGAAACTTGCGAAGAATCAACAGCTCGAAAATCTGGTCCTTCAAACAAGCCGGAAAGGCGGAGTCAAAAGATCTCGAGCATACCAAAGACGCCGAACAGAAATGCAGGGAAGCATGCAAACAAACAACGCACGTGAATTATCTCGACGCATTACAGTGATATTTTCCAAAAATAGAGTTAGTTTTCTGTGATTTCTTCTGCCCGTTTGTGACGGATCATGTGGATGAGCCTTCTAAATGTGATGCTCTGAGACACATCCGCGCAAATTAGAACACTCATGACCTTACTCATATCTTTAGGCTAGAGAAAAAAATGCTTTGTTATGACGCCATCCATGCTCTGAGGTCATAACACAGCTCTGCTCTCTCTAGAGTCTCTGGAGATCATAGTGACTGACCCTTGCAGGGGGAGTCACTGTTTTAACTCTTTAGTTACCAGGCCTATTCAAATCGATCACCGGTGATCGACGCTTTTCAATTATTGATATTGGCATGTTAGATTTGTTTTTCGTGCACCCAAAATACTCTAGTAGTTAGTCCAGCCACTCAACTTCCAGAACCAATATGAATTTGCCCGTTTTGGCAACATAGTAATTTTTGACAGAGATTTGAGCGAGCCAATGTGCGTGTATTGTTGGAAAAGGGCAGGACCCTGGTGAACTTGACAAAAGTGCCTGCCCCTCGTGATCATGCTACAGTAACATCGAAGTTCTGTAATGAAAATAACTTTTGGAAGCCATATATTTTGTTAAAGTGTCAGCTTCGGAATTTCACAATGTTAAACCGTAATAATTGTCAGACGTTTATGCCAGCTATTCAATAGAGAGTTGTTCCTAAGATTTAGGGAATATTTGTTCCACAAAAATATTTGCAAAGGTCCGCCGCGTACTTAAAGTATCGAGGCGGCCTTCTTTGACAGTTTCCAGTAGCTCTGGGTTGAATTCATTGTTATATCAGACACAGGGTTGCATCTAGTGTCAGTAGTCACTCCTATGGCGTCGTCGTTCCGCGAACATGGGTACGCACCAGCGCTGCAAAACACATGTGCTGGTTGAAACTGTCTTGCAATCTCACCTGAATTGAGTGAGGGAAAGCTTAGAGCTCGTGGATGACAGCACTTCGGCTTCAAGTTTTATGGAGGCGATGTTTCGTGTCAGCCTGAGACATCCGCAGCCGTTCATGGATTTGGTTTGCTTAAATCCTCAAGTGGTCTCCCCCGCCGCAAGTACGTATAGCTTTTGACCTTTGTGCACAAACTTAAAGCTGCTCTGGTTACGTGCGAAAACCACACTTTGCTGGTGCGTGGTGCGCTGGCGCCAGCTGCAGACCTTCTCCTAACGACAAGGAGGCCCCCGGAGCACATCTTAGCCCTGACTGGAGCAGTGCGAAACGTTTTAGAACTGCTTGTAATATTGTCTTGTTTTAAATACCGTATGCGCGAAAATGCAAAGAACTATGCTTCGATGCATATAATGAAACGCCAACCTATGCGAAGTGGGGTGGCTAATGGAAAGATGTGATGCTAGATAAAGTAACGAAATTCATTGGACATCTCGTTTATAGAAGGATTTTTCACTTCACGGGCATCCATTTATATTGGAAGACCTGGAGACCTGGGCTGGTAAAGTTCCATCGCCACAAGTGGCAACCCATGAACCATTCGTGTTTGTGCAGCGTAAGATATGTCATTTCAACACTTCGGGAATTATAACTTAAAGCAGTCTCACACGGACACTTATGATCACGATCGAGCCTGATGTGTTTGACTCTCTTACGCGAGCAGCAAAAGGACGCCAATCACTGTTTAGAAATTTGTTCCCAATCGGGCTTAACAGTGATTACCAGTGCACCGGTGGGGATACATGTTCATTTTCATGCTGTGTGCATGCGTAATTAACTAGTTCAATTTGTATAGCACAAAGTGCATTGTACTTAATCGCTTGTTGTACACAAGCTGCAATTGGACGAAGATGTGCACCTACGCTGTGGGCTAGTTCGTACCGGTGCCTTCATATTTTTGTAACATCATACGGAAAGCACGCATCTTGTCAGTTCATTGTCAAAAATATTTTCTCGTTGTCAATATTTTCTAGAAAGAAATTGACACTCTTTCATTTCTTTCTTAATAACCCGTTGAGATCACCTGCACAACCCGCCGGCAGGGTTCGCGAGGCCAAACGCGCTTTGACCGGCGAATCGCCGGCTGCCTTGAAAAGACACCGTGGTTTACTGGCAGTGAGGTGTAGCGCTTGTTGTTGAAGTACTCTAAAATTATTGTCCAAATAAAGCGGCGGCACCAGAAATTGCTTCATAATGAATGTAATTTGCTTTCTCATTGTTACAAAGCTGTACCGTAACTTCGTTTTAACGATATCGATGAACGCTGTATAACAAATATATTATATCAATACTTACAATATATTCCTATGGAAAATATGGTAAACCTGGTTTGATATTCAATGTCTGCGTGCGACTCATAATTTATTGTCATAAAAGCCACATATAGAACACCAAAGAGAGAGATAGGTTTTCAACCATTTTTTGCTAATCTGCTGTTTGCAGTAAAGTAACATAGATTTAAACAAAATTCAAAATACTGTTCCCTGCTTGGTATGGACTATAAATGACGTTGATGATGAAATATTTGAAAACAAGATATGGAGATAATGGAATCGCACTTTTTATCTTTTCTTACGACAGCATCCAGCTTTTTTTGTTCTTTTTTGTTCAGCCAGCTGGAAAACTGTTTTGGACTTTTGTGGAAGGCATGCAACAGAACACACACAGTGAAAGGTAATGGGGCTTGGGTGCATGTGTTCGACCTCCTTAACTTAAATCAATAGTTACCGACTAGTTCAAAGTGTTGACGGGTCTGGCTAAGCGGTGGTGTCCAGCTGCAAGCAACTCCAGCTGCTCATTTCGATTTAAAAATACAGGTTAAAGAATAGAAGTTCGAGACTTTCACGCTCTCGATACGAAACATTGGATTTATCCTATTTTTTTTAGTTTTGATTCAACACTTTTTGACTCAAGACGTTTTGACTCAACACGTTTTGACACGTTTTGACTCAACAAACTATGTATGCAGCCGCATGACACCCGTTGACTGCCCATGGTGACTAATGGCGGCTTGCATAATGGCGGACGCTGTAGCAGATGACGCTGTTTTCTTCACTCTTTAAGACGGTGGAGGGGGGCGCGTGCATCGAGGAACTCCACGGCGAGCTGCGGCTGGTTGGCTCGGAGCGCACTCGCGAGATAGCGGCGATAGGTAGAAACAGCCCCCCTTGCGCAGGCCGTAAGAAGCACGCCTCCTAGACTAGCCGTCTCCTATGATACAGCCGTCACCACGGGTTAGCGTCAGCTGTCATTAGGCACCATCGACTAAAGTTGATTTATTGGCAGTGTTCAGGACTACCATCCTCACGACCAACAGCACTTCATATCAGCTTACCGCTTCTGGTGTTGCTGATATCCTTGTTGCTGTTGGCACCGTTACGCATCTGTAGACAACTGGTTGTATAAAACACATGTGCCTGTTTAACCTATCAGTGTGCGCGTTTTTACGTATGTGATGACGTTTATTGAACCAGAGAAGTCGCAACGAGGTCGCAACGAAAAATGGCCGTACGACAAGTCTGGAAAAGACGGCCCAGGTTCTCGTGCAATCAGAGCGCGGGGCTTTTTGTTCTCTTCCGAAGGCGCATACGCGTTGGTGCGTATGCTCCACTAAAATACCCCCGGGGTGAAGAGTAGCTATCCTGGCGTCTCAGCGAGTGGGCACAATGAGGGGGTCGTTGTAGGGCTTGAGACGGTCAACGTGTACGGTCTCGCGTCCTCGACGGCGCAAATCTGGTGATTGTGTTAGTGGCTCGATGATGTAATTCACTGGGGAGGTCGAGTCAATGACACGACACGGACCATGGTACCGGGCCAGAACTTTGGCAGACAGGCAAGGAACCTGCGGGGGCACCCAAAGCCACACAAGGGAGCCAGCACGAAACGTAGGAGCTATGTGGTGAACGTCGTCATGTCGAGTCATTTGTATACCTTGAGCCTCACCTGTCAGAGACCGAGCCAACTGACGACAGTTTTCTGCTTATCTGGTGACTTCCGAAAGCGGGGAGCACTCAGATGCATCAGGGCGGTACGGGAGTATTGTATCGAGTGGGTGGGAAGGTTCGCGGCCGTACAACAGAAAAAAACGGGGGAAAAACCGGTAGTTGCTTGCGTCGCGGTGGTATAAGCGAAGGTAACAAAGGGTGATACAGCGTCCCAGTTAGTGTGGTCGGAGGAGGTGTACATCCTCAGCATGTCGCCAAGTGTGCGGTTGAACCGCTCAGTGAGACCATTTGTCTGGATGGTATGCGGTAGATTTCTGGTAGATGATGTTGCATTCAGCGAGGATAGCTTGGATGACCTCCGACAGGAACACTCAACCCCTATCACTGAGTAATTCACGTGGAGCACCATGGCGTAGAATGAAGCTGCGGAGAATGAAGAGTGCAACTTCATGGGCGGTCGCTGCCGGTAGAGCTGCAGTCTCAGCGTAGCGTGTCAGATGATCGATGCCGACAATAATCCACCGGTTTCCAGAGCCAATATATGAGAGGGAGTCATAGAGGTCGATACCCATGCGGTCGAATGGGCGAGCCAGGCACGGGAGCGGCTGTAACATGCCAATAAGGTGCCGCGGAGGTGTCTTGTTCTGTTGGCAAGTGGTGCAAGACTGAACGTATTTCTGCACAAAGCGATACATTCCTCTCCAGTAATATCGTTTGCGCAGCCTTTCGTAGGTTTTCAGGACAGCTGCGTGAGCACTTTGGGGATCTGCATGGAAATTCATGCAGATGTCAGAGCGCATATGAATAGCGACAGCAGGGAGCCACTTTCGACCACCAGACATGTAGTTGCGGCGGTACAGATTGTTATCTCGCATGGAAAAGTGGGCTGCTTGCTGGAGTAGCGCTCTCGGGGAACGAACAGCAGACGAATTGGTAAGGTAGTCGAATAACAAGGCAAGGTATAAGTCTTTACGCTGCTCCGAATGCATGTCAGTGGTGTCGAGTGGTGACAAGGTGGTGAAAAGGGGTGACAGAGAAGCCACATCTGGTGTTAATGGCGATCAGGAAAGTACATCGGCATCCGCATGCTTGGGACCGGAACGATATACGACACAGATGTCGTATTCCTGCAATCGAAGTGCCCAATGCCCCAGGCGTCCGGAGGGGTCTTTCAAGGTGAACAGCCAACATAGAGCGTGGTGGTCTGTGACCACGTCGAAAGGACGGCCGTAAAAGTACGGGAGAAAGTTCGTGAGCACCCACATTATGGCCAAACACTCCTTTTCTGTCACGGAGTAATTCAATTCAGCCTTCTTGAGAGCGCGACACATAAGCGACTAGGTATTCGATTTGGGTGCCTTTGCGTTGTGCCAAAACTGCGCCAAGACCAACGCCACTTGCATCGGCGTGAATTTCTGTGGCAGCAGTGGGGTCGTAGTGGCGAAGAATAGGTGGTGAGGTCAGCAGGCGGCGCAGCTGGCAAAGTGCGTCGTCATATGCAGGTGACCATGCAGATATACCTTTGCCGTTGGAAAGCAGACTCGTCAGAGGTGCGATGATGGACGCGAACTTGCTCACGAAGTGACGAAAGTAGGAGCAGAGGAAAATGAAACTTCTTAGGGCTTTCAGTGATGTGGCCATTGGGAAGTCAGCGAACACTCGAAGCTTATCGGGATCCGGAAGACTACCGTCTCTTGCGATGACATGTCCCAAGATGGTAAATTTTGTGCTGCGAAGTGGCACTTCATGGTGTTAAGTTGTAGGCCTGCAGAAGCTAGACACGTCAGAATCTCGTGGAGACGACCAAGATGTGTCGGGAGATCAGCTGAAAAGACTACGATGTCATCCAGGTAACAGAAGCAAGTTTTCCACTTGTGGGCACGCAATATCGTATCGATGATGCGCTCAAATGTCGCAGGCGTGTTGCAGAGCCCAAATGGCATGACTTTAAGCTCATATTGGGCATCCGGCGTTACAAAGGCTGTTTTAGGACGATCACATTCAGCCATTGGTACCTGCCAATACCCGGAACGCAGATTCAAGGATGTAAAGTACTCGGTGCCTTGTAAACAGCCAAGAGCATCGTTTATTCGTGGTAGCAGGTAGACATCTTTCTTTGTAATCTTGTTTAAGCGGCGATAGTCCACGCAAAATTGAACGGCGCCATCTTTTTCTGTACTAGAGCCACAGGCGACGACCAAGCGCTTTGAGAAGGCTGTATGACTACACGTTTAAGCATGTCATCTACTTGCTCCGTAATGACGCGGTGCTCTTCGGCAGAAACGCGGTAATGACGCTGTCGCAGAGGCGAATGCGAGCCGGTGTCAAAAGTATGAGTGACAGTCGTGGTGCGTAGCCGACAGCTGAGAGATTAGGTGCTACTGAAGTGCATGGGTAAGGGGCCTAAACTGTAGGGAGGACATCGCAAATTTCAGTGCGTATGGCATGCTGCAGTGTCGAAGGCAGGCTTGCGGTGGGCGCGTCGCTATGCGGCAGCAGAAAGAGCTGTCGGGCGACTTCCTCCCTGATGAAGTCTTTGATCCGGTTGGACAGACTTTCTTGGCGAACGTTGGCATTTGCGAGTGTGACGGCCGAGATCAAATCCGGCGGTGGGACACTCTGTTGGGCGATGGAACTCTGACGGCGCCATTCATCGAAGCTCTGGCAGAGGCTTACGAGGATTTCCACCGTGGTCGGGCTTTTCGCTAGCAACATCTGGAATGCGCCATCCTCGATGCCCTTGATAATGTGCCGAATTTTCTCTTCTTCAGACATAGATAGATTAACACGCCTGCAGAGGTCGAACACATCCTCAATGTAACTCGTAAACGTCTCGCCAGGCTGCTGGGCTTGGTGGCGCAGGCGCTGGTCAGCGTGGAGCTTGCGGACCGCTGGTCGGCCGAGGGTCTTAAAGGGTCTCACGTCGACCTGGTCGCACTCCTGGTCGACCGAGGGCCTTAAGTCACGAGGGTCTTAAAGGAGGACCAGTTGGCGATGGCGGTTTTGCGGTTGGTAAATCAAAGCTTAGCAACGTCTGCCAAGTAAAAGATAACGTAGGCGAGTTTAGAGTCGTCATCCCACTTGTTGCTGGCGCTTACGCTTTCCTACAAGGAGAGCCAGTCTTCGACGTCTTTCTCACCATTGCCGCTGAAGATTGGTGGGTCCCGCTGACGGGTAGCACTGGGGCAGGTCGACGGGGCAGCCGATGGTGCTGGCTGTGCTGGGATGGGCTGGTTGGTGACTGCGTCAGTCATGTTTCGCGGTGTTCTCTCAGGCAACTTGCGTGAGCGGAGCTCCTGGCCTGCTTGGGGATTTCAGCAGCCTCCACCAAATGTGATGGCGTTTATTGAACCAGAGAAGTCTCAACGAGGTTGCAACGAAAAATGGCTGTACGACAAGTCTGGTAAAGGCGGCCCAGGTTCTCGTGCAATCAGAGTGCGGGGCTTTTTGTTCTCTTCCGAATGTGCATACGCGTTGGTGCGTATGCTCCACTAAACGTATTTTAAACACTACTTCATAACGTTTCACTTAATGAAAAAATTACAACTAATTCGCCTTCCATGCGCATGCTTCACATAACATCGATTCTCAAGGTACGTGGTTCCGATTTAAGTTTTTAGCCTGAAATATATAGTGCATGAAAGCATCGGACAATGAACAGCATAGTGAATTATGCCATAATCCTGGTTCAAGACTCATCCTTCAGGCGGACGAACACTAGTTTGTGTAAGTTTTAAATATAGTTTAAAAATAAAATCCTTTGTGAGATTGGGGAAAGGGTGCTTAAACCTCTCACTTCAATTCACAGTAATTTCATTTCCACCAGAGCCTAATCTCTCATTCTGACAAGCTGCCACTCAATTTAACTGTCCCTGCCATTACGGCAGAAAAACTTTCGTGACTAAGGCCCACCAGTTGAGGTGAGCTAGAAATGCAACATTTGCAAGCACTATCCTTTATGCATGTTGTGAAAAAATGAGTACACACAAGACGAAGCACAATAATTGAAGAGCACATTACGAGCGCTGCGTGACAACTGAATTTGAATACCATAATACAAGAAACGAAAACCAACACATGCCTGCGCAGGAAATTTAGGTTACGTCATAAGATGCTTGAGCTTGCTTACCTCGCAATCTAGGAGACAAGCAGACGGTCTAGATATACAATCGTTACCCTTGTTATGAATAAAGAACGTGTCAGCAAGTTCTCCTCTCACCCACCTATAAACCATACTACTATACTCCAATGTACACAATAATAATGATTTCTTGGCACTTGTAAAGCACCTCTTTTATAAGGAGTTGCTATAATTGCCAATAACTTACACATACCACTTACACTCTGTAAGACTACTTACGAAGGATAGCAATATTACAAAGGACGTTCACAGTATAGCATACGTGACAAAGTAAACGCCCGAGAAGAAGCTTTTCACTTTATCCTGCAATAACAATGCAATAGTGAAATTTGAAGGCACACCAAAAGCCTCAGCCACAATATATGGCTCGAACAAACGTCACTACGTTCACATGAATGAACTTTATTTAAAGGTAAAATAAATTCTGTAATAGAGCGTAGCAAAAGCGTGACGTGATGGGGAGGTGAGACTCACTGGTGGTTCACAAATTGATTTAAACTCCTTTATACGAGGGAAGGGCTCTAGTTCCACCTGGTCAAGACCAGAGCCAGGACAAAAGACAAAAGAGCTGCTGCGCTCGAAGAGGCTTGAGGGGCGGCGTTGTACTCTGGCACTATGCGTCCGATGACAGTGTGGATCAGTTTTTCCATCGCACTCACGTCGACCTGGGCGCACTCCTGGTTGTTGAACTTGGAACGGGTGGCACAACTGTTCAATTCGTTTTTCAGCACCCTGTAGTAGAAGCGATCATATGAGTAGAAGCAAGCATATGCTGGAGACTGACGCATAATACTGCACATTGCTGCGGAAAGCTTACAAAAAATTTTCATCGGTTTAGCAAGGTGAATTTTCGGCCTTAATATTGGGACATGTCCACATAATTTAGCATAGAAATAAACATGGGGGACATGACAAATAGTCCTTCCAATCGAAATTTGTGAAAAGGATTGTCGTCAGACAGTGCCTTTAAAATGCGCTAAGCGAATCGTGTTCCCGTTTCATCGGGGCCAGCCTTGAGTGCTAAACCACACTTATAAGCAGGATACCCTGGCCACCTGTCGGTCCGAGACTCCCTGCTTAAGAGATGTTCGGGTAACCAGTAGAATGCCACCACCGCTATAGATGTACAAAAGAATATCGCGACAATGTCCCACCTACACGAGATTGCCCCACCTACATAAGTGATTTATAATTGGCATTTGCGCCGTAACCTCCTAAGGAAAGAACGCTAAACGTTGAAATAAAACCAATTGTTTTCCGAAGCGGCTGCAAAACAAGTTCCCACAGCAGTTATTAAGCATGAGATATAAATCTGCGGTCTTCGCGCCTTTTCAAAATTAGCGTAACTTGAAGTAGCTAGATGTAATGCTTGTTCTGTAGCTCGAAAATATAGGCAGGTCATGTAGCTTACTTCTGCTTTCGAAAACCTAATGGGTGACCTACGGCTGCATATGGGTGTGCAGTACACAACATGCGCTATTATCAGCTTCATAGCGTTTTTCAACCTTCAGAAGTATTCCGACTTTAGCTTTGTATTATTGTGATAGCAATTATATGGACACTCTCGGCTGCATTTCGCCGCCGGCATTGGCGTCGACGTCATGCACTGTATATGTATTTATACATATGAAAAAGCAAGTAAGAAAAAAATACCGAAAAAATACTTCGGCGCGCGGAATCAAACGTGAGACCTCCATGTCGTGAATGTGAGGCGTTAACCGCTGAGCCACCGAGGGGTATACCTCAGTCGACCTTCAAACGGAAAGCTATTTATATCTATCACTTACCACTGTTGGCAGCCATCTGGGGGAAGGGGGGCTATCGGTTTTTGAGCATTATCAGCAAGATGACGCAGTGAGCGCACGACGGCTCTCATCTTTCACGCGTACTTTGGCCCGCGTAGAGAATAAGGGGGTGCACGCTCGATCGCGCACCCTTATTTTGCAGTGGGAAAGATTGTACGTCTCGTACGTATTTTGTTGTAGTGGCCGAGCATACAAAGGAAACTGCAATCGTGGCACATCCCCCTTTGTGCAAAGGGCATGCTTTTCCGACAGGGTGAAATAACAACTCAGACGCTTATTCGCATTCATCTCTACCTGTGAGTACGTTTCGTGCGTCATTTGTACGTGAGAAAGGCGGGGAACGTTTCGATCTGCTTACCATTCTGCACGTGACCTTCAATTTTGTTGCTATCGCGTTCATTACTTCACCTTTTAGGCAAAGCTGTGACTTTTCTTAAGTTCCAAAACTTCATTTGTAAATTACTCTAACAAGCTTACTCAGGAGAAGGAGTTGCACTTTATGCGCGAAACATTATCACGACCGTGAATTACAAAGTTCAAAGATACAAAGTTCAAAGATCAAAGATATTGGTTTCTCACGCACTTGACTGCTTATCTGTTTTTAAAAAAATCGATGCTTCAAAGCCTTTCCCGTTTTACTTCTGTTTAAATTGGCCTCCTTGGCATGGCGCCACTTGGACGTGAGGCGATTACGGAACAGCGCTCCCAGAGGGGACCGAAAAGTGACGACGACGCGCAACCGGAAGAGCTGATTGATGATATGTGAGGTTTAACGTCCCGAAACCACCATATTGCCACAGGCATGGAACGAGGTTTAGCCAGGTCAATGCGAGTATGTGCCATGGTGTGAAAGAGAAGAGGACAGTTGGTGTGCTCGTGTTCTAACGTTCGCTTTGGCTCGACGTCCAGTGCTGCTCCTGTGAACAGACGTTGTGGTCGTTCTGTAATCACGTGACATTTTCTGGTGGAAGTGCGGGGTAGTGTTGTATGCAGTGCAATCAGCAGCAAGGTCCCGACACTAGTCGCGACTTGGAAGAACCAGCTTACCTACGGCGTAACAGGCGACAACTAGGCCTACCTTCTGAATTCGGACTGTTTCCACAACTCGGCAGTACTATGGCTAGTGCGGGAACGCAAACCCAAGAAACATCAATGCTGCCTCCTTCATGGTTCTTCAACGTCCCGCGAACTCCGAAGTCGTTCCACGGTGACCCTTACGAGGACGTTGACGACTGGCTTGACGGCTACAACCTTTGCGGCAGCGTCAACGAGTGGAACGAGCAGCGAAAGCTTCGGTATGTCTACTTTTATCTCGAGGACTCTGCACGCACTTGGTTGAAAACCATGAAGCCACTATGACAACCTGGCCAGATTTTTGCAACCAGTTGCGAAATACCTTCCGAAGCTCTGACCGAAAAGAGCAAGCGGAACGGCTCCTCAATTCCCGAAACCAGCGTCCGAACTAGAGCGTTGCCATGTTCGTTGAGTACAAGTCGCGGCTGTTCAGGCGAGCCGACTCCTCAATGACGGAAGAGAAGAAAGTGCGCCCCCTAATGCGGGGAGTGAAAGAGCAGCTCTTCGCGGGACTAGTGCGGAGCCCTCCCAGCACTGTAGAGGATTTCCTCCGCGAAGCCACGACAATGGAGAGAATGCTAATGTAGCGTTCGTACCAGTATGAGCGTCCTGGCAGTTTTTCGTCAGTGTCGTCGGCCCTGCCAACACCTGACGTCACGACTGCAAAAGACCTGACGGAGCTCGTGCGCAGTATCGCGCACGAGGAGCTGCAAAAACTGCAGATGGTGTCTTCTCCGCCCCATGTTGCGGCTCTAACGGATGTCGTTCGCGAAGAGGTCCGGCAGCTGGTGCACCCCATGACGACTCTGCGTGCAGCCGAAGTCCAACCCATGACGGCCCCGCGTCCAGGCGAAGCTCCGCTATTAACGTAAGCGGAAGCACTACGTACTCCTGCACCGGCTGTTGGCTATCCGTCCCATCCGTCCACCCTGCAGACGGCGCCGTCATTCTACTCAGGACCACCGCAGTACGGCAACCCACCCCTTACACGAAACTCCAGTATATAAAGGGCTCCCGACAACCGACCTCTATGTTATCACTGTGGTGAACCAGGTCACATCTATCGTGATTGCGCGTACAGGCACATGGGTCTTCCTGGCTTTCTACGGATGCTCGTCGACCCAGAGATGGTGAGCGGCCCCATGCTATCGCCGAATACTTGGCAAGCCAACGATCCTCAACCCTTCCGCGTTGCCAATCCCGCTCACCATCTCCACGGCGTTCTACGTCACCTGGCCAACAATCGACCTTTGCGGACGTCCTCGCAGGAAGATCGCCTAGATCCACAAGCCCGCACCGGGGAAACTAAGAACAGCGACCTCTGAGGGTGAGGCCGCTGTTGATCGACCGTTACAATATCCTCCCCCGATCTGCCTGCCGACATCCGACGACATTCTTTCACCGACGTTTGCCATCGACGACAAACGTGTCTCTGCTCGTGTCTCTGTCCTTGTCGACAACCACCCGCTGACCGCTCTGGTAGATACGGGTGCCGATTATTCTGTTATAAGCGCTGACCTCGCTGCACAGCTAAGAAAGGTAACGACACCTTGGGGACATAGAACCAACCTCCTGACTGTGGGAGGTCACCTATTGACACCGCTAGGAATGTGCACTGCCCGCCTCCGAATTCGTGAGTCGACGTACATTGTTTCCTTTGTTGTATTGCACGAGTGCTCCCAAAAGCTGATTCTCGGAATGGATTTTCTCCTCGAGCATGGAGCCATTATTAACTTTCACGACCTGCTCATAACGTTATCTAACGACCGACCATACAGCCCTACGAAAGGATGCAGTTGCACCGACCACCACACTTCGAATTGCTGACGACACCATCGCACTTCCGCCGCGAGCCAGTGTGTTGGTAACTGTGGAGAGCGACTGTGACAACAAGAGTAGTGGCATCGCGGAAACTAACCTCTCGGTGCTCTTCGCTCGGCAGATTTGTGTCGCGCCTGCTATCGTCGAACTGAAACATCGGAGGACTCAGCTTCTGATCACGAATTTCGGCGGCCAGTACCAACACTTGGCAAAGCGAACAGCGATCGCGAACTTTGAAGCCATTGATGACGAAGAATGTTCCACTATCGCTCCGATTGCCACTGCTGCCGAAGGTAACACTGCATTAGCCAAGTACAGTTGACGTGAATTGCCAGCTATCCTCTGCGCAGCAGCAGCAGATACGCATGATTTTACGTACGTATAGTGACTGCTTTGCGTCCTCCTCCAAAATCAAACAGACCCCAACTGTGAAGCACCGCATTATAATGGACCCTACCGAACGGCCTGTACGACAGCACGCCTACCGCGTGTCACAAAAAGAACAAGAAGCAATACGTTTTCAAGTGAAACAGATGCTAGACGATGACGTCATCCAACCCCCGAACAGTCCATGGCATCACCCGTCGTACTTGTTAAAAAGAAAGATGGCACTCTTCGATTTTGCGTCGATTACCGGAAGCTCAACAAAGGGACGAAGAGAGACATCTACCCTTCCCACGCATAGATGATTCACTGGATCGACTTCGACATGGCCGATATTTTTCCTCAATGAATTTACGCAGCGGCTACTGGCAGATCGAGGTCGATGAACGTGACAGGGAAAAAACAGCATTCATAACTCCCGATGGACTCTACGAATTCAATGTGCTACCATTTGGATTGTGCTCTGCACCGGCAACGTTCCAAAGGATGATAGACACCGTCCTGTCCGGTCTGAAGTGGGAATCCTGCCTCGTGTATATAGACGACGTCGTTGTTTTTTACAAAACATTTGAGCAACCTTTACACCGACTTCAGTCCGTCTTTGTCGCTATTCGATCCGCAGGTCTATCGCTAAAACCGGAGAAGTGTCATTTCGGCTACGATTAACTAAAGTTTCTCGGCCATCTAATCAGTCACGATGGCATTAGACCAAACCCAGAAAAGACCATGGCCGTTGCTGCATTTCCTCCACCTTCGAACAAACGGGATTTGCGCCGGTTTTTGCGTCTCTGCGCCTACTACAGGCGCTTTGTCCAGAGCTTTGCCAACATCGCTCAACCCCTTACCCGCTTAACGAAGGAGGATACTCCTTTTGTGTGGGGTCCAGAGCAGAGAGCCGCTTTTTCAAAGCTTCAACAGTACCTTCAGAGTGAACCCTTACTAGGGCACTTTGACGAAGATGCCGCCACCGAACTTCACACTGACGCAAGCAACATCGGTCTTGGTGCAGTGCTCGTCCAGTGGCAAGACGGCGCTGAACGTCCCATCGCTTAGGCTAGTCGCATTCTGTCATCTGCGGAAACTAACTACTCGACCACGGAGAAGGAATGTCTTGCTGTTATTTGGGCGATAACAAAGTACCGACCGTATCTGTATGGCCGTCCATTCAGAGTAGTTACGAACCATCATGCCCTCTGTGTGCTAGCCAATCTCAAAGACCTTTCAGGGCGCCTTGCGAGGTGGAGCTTACGCCTTTAGGAGTTTGAGGTTACAGTCGTCTACAAGTTGGGCCGCAGGCATACTGATGCTGATTGCCTTTCGCGCGCACCGCTCGCGACGACATCGAGTGACGATGATACCGATGGCCATTTTCTTTGTGCAGTCAGTGAATCTGACTTGGCCCAACCACAGTGGAATGATTCAGAGATCCGACAACTTATCAAATACCTTCAAGGTCACAGCTCGAGTCCACCATCGGCATTCGCACGTTCAGGGTCATTATGTCTCCGCAATGACATCATCTACAAAAAGAACTTCGAACCTTATGTGACTGAATACCTCCTCGTCGTTTCACCAGGGCTACGTGATGACATTTTATCTGCCTGCGACGACGAGCCTTCCTCCGGCCACCTAGGATTCGCACGTACCTTGCCTGGATTCGGACTTGCTACTACTGGCCAAAGCTCACCCAGGATGTCAAGCATTACGTTAAAACGTGCAATCATTACCAGCGCCATAAAAACCCACCTGTGCGCCCTGCTGGTTTATTGCAGCCAGTTGCAGCCCCGTCACAACCGTTTGAACGAATCGGCATGGACTTGCTTGGGCCCTTCCCGAAGTGACATGATGGCAACCGCTGGATATTAGTCGCTACTGACTATTTAACCAGGTACTGCGAAACGAAAGCCCTACAACGAGTCACCGCCAATGAGATTGCGTATTTTTTCACCGAAAACATCGTCCTCCGCCATGGAGCACCAACAGTTCTTATCACAGACCGTGGAACATCCTTTACAGCCCAATTGATGCAAGACGTCCCAAGACTTAGTGGAACAGCTCATTGCAAAACGACCGCATACTATCCACAACCAATGGTCTGACGGAGAGATTAAAAAAGACGCTCGCTGACAGGCTATCTATGTACATCAACCGCGGTCAGAAAAATTGGGATGCAATTTTGCCATACGTAACGTTCGCTTACAACAGTGTGGTTCAAGAGACTACGGGTTTCACTCCCTTCCGGTAGCTTCGGGGCCGAGAAGCGATTACTATGCTTGATGCCACGCTCTTGCCTGACATGACCGATATTCCTACTGATGCGAACAACTTTATCTGGCTCGCCGACGTGGCCCGCCAGCTTGCACTCGAGCGGATCCGAAAACAACAACTAATCGACTCGCAGAGGTACAACTCCCGTCATCGCCATGCTATTTACCAACCCGGTGATCTGGTCTGGCTGTGGATCCCCGTTCGCCAAAGGGGCCGCTCGGAAAAGTTACTTCACCGCTACTTCGGTTCTTATAGAGTACTACGGCGCCTCACAGATGTCAACTACGAAATTCTGCTTGAAGACACAGCTAAGCGATCTCGGTGTTCCCAGCAGACCGACATTGTTCATGTGTCACGGATGAAGCCACACTACCCCCGAGCCACCTGACACTGCTTCATCATGCGTCTTTGTGCGTGTACGCGATTACTTTAACTTTTAATCGGCATTGGTCATCGGGCTGGTACTTTTTTTCGAAGGAGGGGGGGTAATGCCACAGGCATGGAACGAGGTTTAGCCTTGCCAATGCGAGTACGTGCCATGGTGTGAAAGAAGAAAAGGACGGTTGGTGTGCTCGTGCTCTAACGTTCGGTTTGGCTCGACGTCCAGTGCTGCTTCTGGAAACAGACGTTGTGGTCGTTCTGTAATCACGTGACAATATGGTTACGAGAAACGCCGTAGTGATGGGCTCCGGAAACTTCGACCACCTGGGGTTTTTCAACGTGCACCCAAATCACGAGCCTACATTTCCGCCTTCATCAGAAATGCAGCCGCCGCAGCTGGGATTGGATCCCGCAACCTGCGGGTCAGCAGCCGAGTACCTTAGCCACAAGACCAATATGGCGGGGCGCCCAGAAGAGCTGAGTTACGTGGCTTTGCGTATATAAGTATCCAGGAGCGTAAAACATCACTGATTGAAACATTTGGCGTTATTGCATGAATTCATAACATTTTTGCTTTGGAAGATTTGTGGTGAGCAGTGGTTCTCTTCCTTCCACTCACTCTCGATTCTCTTGCAGGGTGGCTTCCATTCTTTCTGCCTAGGCAAAATAGCGAATGTGCCCTGTGTGGCATATATATATATATATATATATATATATATATATATATATATATATATATATATATATATAAAATTTGTGAACAGCGGTTGTATCCAGTCGACGTTTCGATACGACTCCTGTTCAGGGACTTTTCATCACAAGCTTTCATTTTGTCCTTTCGAGCAATTTTCGGATATATAGTTTTTCCTCCCAGTGTCATGCAGCAACTTGCTCGTACTCGCCAAAAACATTTCGGTCAGGGAAACATCTCGTGGAATGTTTCAACGAAGCAGCCTTGATCGATCCCGCACACAGCAGTGTGGCAAAACACCCAAGATGTGGCAAAAATCTATTAACATATTGTCGTTTAGTTGTGAGATTTTAAAGTTCGAGGCACCTTGGGGAGAAAAGGAAACGCAGATTTATAGGTGTTGCAGCCATTTGATGATGAGTTATGGGCGTGACTCAACATTGTCAACCACACACAATTCTGCGGCATAAAGAAGGTTGCAGAGGTAATGCACACGCACATTTACAGACAAAAGCTCGCCACCAGGCGTAAGGATGCTTGAAGTTACGAGCTTTCAAAAGTGACCTCACTTGCGTAGGCGGGTGTTTTCTCTGAGAGAATGTTTTGTGCCACGGCTGTTGTCGAATCACACTTCCCCTCAGCATACAGTTTGTCGCCAAGAGGAAAAAAAAGCTGTTTTTAATTTTCCACGTGGTAATGCATTCGAAGACATCGAGACCCGGAATACTATACCATCAGACTCTAGACGTTCAACTTAAACACAACATTCCTGCGCTTACTCAACTTCAAGTATATAAACGCTTTTAGATTGCAAAAAATGCGACAAACGCACGTAAAGTGCTCTGCACCCGTTAAAATTGCCCATCTGCACACTTCGTAACACAGCCATCTGAACCCATTGCTATACCAGAGGTACTGTATATAAAACCTTTAGGAAGGTAACGTATTTCTACGCACATTTCTTATTTTCACTTATGTTTCAATATTTTTATTCCACAAAGTCTGTCTGAGATGCTCAGCGCAGGCTGCACCTGATTGTTCCAGAGGACGATTATTGTGAATCGTTCTTTTCATATTGCACGCAAAATGCGATCATTGTGAATCGTGCTGTTAAGATTGCACGCTAGACATGGACCCTCGATATTGTTCCAAATATTCAGTAACAACCAGTGATAAGGCCGGAATATTCGACAGCAAAAGTATAAATGCCGCGTGCTTCACCGCTTGTCATTTCATCAATGGCTGGCGCTCTGGCGCCGCTGTCAGTGCCAGTGTGCTACTGTAATCTGACTTTTCCTTTACCAGCAACGAGTTCAGCCAAATAAACAGCCTGACCTGAAAATCCAGTGCGAAGCCTTCATCCACGTCACGAAAACGTGACATCTTGGGCAGGTGCTGTCCGGCCCATGTACCGAACGGCCCCTTCCAGCCGTGAGTCAAGTCTACACCATGAAGACGACGTCGACGCCAACCTCGATCAGCGAGCTAGCCGCAGGCCACATGTGTTACATCAAGAATACGGCGTTTTACCCGATCAGGCTCGTAAACCGAAGGTCACGACCCCTAATGCTACAACTATGACAGACCCCATGTTAACGCTCACCACCGTCGTAAGGCAGCAGCTAAGGGAGCTACCGGAATTCCGTAGATTATCACTTGAATACTCAGAGACCTTGCTGGAGATCTACGACCGAGTGGCCGCCTTCAACCAGTGGACTCAGAAGAGAAGCTGCATAGAAGCTGCATTGCATTCAGCTCTACTTTGAGAACGCAGCAAACGCCTGGTTCGAGAACAGGGAGTCTACCATGACAACATGGGACATCTTCTGGACCAGCTTTCTTGTCGTGTTTGTAAGCATCATCAAAAAGGAAAGAGCCGCGGCTCTTTCCTTTCACGGGTGCAGCTTCCAAACGAAAGCGTCACAATCTTCGCGGAAGAGATGACCAGTCTGTTCCGCCACACCGACCCTGACAAGACCGAGGCGAAGAAAGCCTATTTGCTCATGCGAGGAGTAAAGCATTACCTCTTCATTGGGCTCGTGCGGAACCTACCCTAAACAGTTCAACAGCTTGTCTCAGAGGCTACGACGTGTAAAAAGATGAAATGCGCACCCGCAATACGATCGCCATTCGATGGAAGACAGCGCAGCTATTCACAGCCTCGGCTCCGACAAGATGTGTGAAACAAATCGACAGTTCGTACGGGGAGAGCTACGGAAGCTCTTACCTTCGTCGCAGCAAGTACACTAAATTTTCTACATTGTCCGAGAGAAAGTTCGGTGATTGCTTGGATTTTCCTAGGCACCGCAGCCTCAGGCGGAAGACGTAAGCTACGCTGCTGCAGTCCACCGCCCGTTCCACCTCCGTGACAATGCCAGGGCACCGCACAACCGCATAACCGTCGCCACGTCGCTATCGCCGCCACCACAGCCGTACCATTCACCTGCATGAAAGCGCAGTGCGCCAAAGAAAACCAACGTTTCGCGTGCCCCTGACATCCGCCCGCTCTGCTACCACTGCGGGGAAGCAGGCCACACCTACCGTCACTGCCAGTGTCGCCAGATGACCATGCGTAGAATCGCCGTTAAAGCGCCACATCCTCAGCTCGGCTGGAGACATGACATCGCCGACTACCTCGCAGGAGTACAAGAGACGGCCTGACGATCAAGAGACGTCCTGACGATCTTTTCTATCTCCTTCGCCAGGGCGCTATAGGTCACCGAACTACAGCCAGAGCGCCGGCCGTTTTCCGAGACGATCTCCGAGCCCTTACTCAGAATTCTAAGGGCAGCAACTGAGGAAGGTGTGGTTGCTGCGCCGAACTACCGAAGGTCTTCCGTCGCCACCGCTGATGACGACGACGTGATGAAATATCAAAAACCTGCCGCACCACAAACGCACTTCCAACGTCGAAACATCGTGGCCAGAAGATGCAACGTGGAATCAGTGGAGTAAACCGACGTAGCCGTGTAGCCGTGGTGCGATGCCGACATCCGACCGCAACGCGAGACGACGAACAAGTGACCTCGACGTCTTCATCACCGGTCACAACGTCAGAGCTCTCGTCGACACTTCAGCAGTCTATTTCGTCATAAGTGGGGCAGTTGTCGCAGAGCTGAATAAAGTGAGGACTAATTGGAATGAACTTAAAATACGGACTACTGGAGGCGAGTGATAACACCGGTTTGAGTTGGCACGCCAGAGTTGCAATCAACAACTGCACTTAGTCAGCGAGCTTTGTTATCCTACAACAGTGCTTCAGGGACGGGAGACTTGGGGTGAAGTTCCTAAATAGCGATAGCCCCATCACGTGCCTGAGGTCGGCATCGATAAAACCGACTTCAAAAAAAGCGTCGCCCTACACGGCGCCAGACAAGCACACATCAATTGAATTAGAAGAACATGTCACCGCACCGCCTTACTCCAGCGTCGACATTTCCGTCGGCACTAAAAACGCCCACAACCCCGAAGGTCTAATCGAGGGAGATCAGCACCTGCTCTTAAATCGTCAGATTTGCGTCACAAGAGGCATAGCCGAGCTGCGTGACGGAAAAGCGGAGGTGGTGTTGACAAAGTTTAAGGCACGAATATAGGCATTTCAACGTAGGTTTGATCGTCGCCTACACCAACAAATTCTTGGACACCACCAATGCTTTCAGCGTTAGCGATGCTGCTGAAGCTACTTTGACAAATCAAAGTCCCCAACCAGATTTCAACAACTACCCGAGTCTTCCACAGTGCGAGAAGGACCAGCTTAAACCCTGCACCTGCAATTCAAGGACTGTATCTCGTCATTATCGGAAATTCGACGAACACCAGTCGCGAAACATCGCGCCATAACAGAAAAAACTGCCCGACCAGGTCGACAGAGCCCGTACGAGTTTCAACACGCCAACTCAATGCACTGAAGAAGCAAGTCGACGGAATGGTACACGATGACATCAATCAACCGTCCAACAGTCCGTGGCCATCAGCTGGGGTATTAGTGAAGACGTTGGACAGTACCCTACGTTTTTGCATCGATTGACACGAAGGAGCCACCACGGCGGGTGCACGCGTTAAAGACAGCCAAAGAAGCTATAGAGAGGTGAAATGCTCAGCTCATCGCTGGTACTTATTTTTCTTTCATAGTGTAATAATTAGTATTTATCGAAACGTCTTTAAATATAATATGAAGTCGTGGTTTGGAAGACATTTATTAGGCCCGAGGAACCGGTAGCCGACAGCCACGATGAACAAACCAAGATGATAATGTACAGATCAAGAGGATGTGTATACTAAATGCCCACACTAATTCCCCCCACGTGAAAGCAGCCAGCCTGGCCGCGGAGAGTCAAGTGGACAAAGAACATTGTATGAAAAGCTTCATACGGGAGACAAACGATCTTAGTAGTTCGACAACGGTGATCTGCTGGGGCTACAAGTGGCGTCACGTGATAACTCATTGGTGAAATCTCTTCGAGAACTCTATACGGCCCGATAAACCGTGACCGAAATTTGTCGCACAAGCAAGATGTGCAAATAGGCGTCAAGAGTAGCATTCGTCTCCAAGTAGAAAGGATACAGCACGATGCAATTCATCGTAAATTAGCTTTCTCTCTTGCTGTCGGGCTTCAATTTTATACAAGCGCGTTGGCGACACGGGTGAGTCGTAAAACGTGTTCCACTGAAGCGGATGGAGATGAATTCACGTGGCAGGTGAAGAAAGGGACATCCACGAAGAAAGTAGAGAAGCGTTCATAAAATATAGGTAAAATGGTGAGTCGCTGTTTGTCCATTGAATGGCCGTATTGCAGGCGAAAGTGATGAATGGTAGACTTACGTCCCAGTTATTGTGGTCTTGTTGATTAAAAGCGGTGATCATGCCAACAAGGCTGCGGTGGAATCGCTTAGTAAGGCCGTTAGTCTGCGGATGATAACCAGAGGCAATCTTGTGAGATGTGCCGGAGGCGTGAATCAGTTCGTTCACTAGTTGTGAGAGGAAGGCTTTTCCACGGCCACTGAGCATTACACGTAGAGCACCATGGTGCAGTATATTGGCTCGGAGTATGAACTCGGCCATTTCAGAAGCTGAATCGGTAGAGACAGATGCCATCTAGGCATAGCGCGTCAAATAGTCAACGGCTGTTTATCCACCGGTTTCCTGCAGAACTGACTGAAATGGGGCCATAAAGAACGACGCCCACAACTTCGAATGGTGTCACTGGGCACTAAAGAGGCTGTAGTGTACAGGCGGGAGCAGATATTGGTAGGTTTCTACACTGACAAGTGGTGCAGGACCCGACGTACCGAGCTACGCAAGCGGTAAGGCCCGGCTAATAAAACCGACTTCTAGGGCGATCGTAGGTTTTATTGTAAACAAGGTGACCAGCAATAAGATCGTCATAAAGCCCTCTGAGGACTTCGGACCGAAGCGATCGGGGCTGAACGGGAACCCAGCGCTGACCGCCAGGATGGTAAATTTGGCGGTACAGCACCAAGTTGTTCAGATTGAATTGCGAAAGTTGGCGACGGAGCCTCGCTTTAGGTGGACGGGAACTGCCAGTGAGGTAACTTTGAATACGCCGACATTACAGGTCAGCCAGCTGTCGAGAAGGAAAATCGTGATGGTTGTCCGAAGGCAGCTGGTCTACAGGGGCAAGAGAGGGAACCGCCGAAGACGTGGACTCTGAGGGTGTGTTGTGCAAAGTGACGGCGGAAATGGCGAGTGGAGCCGCTGGTTGTGTGCAGCAACAAAGAGCGTCGGCGTCACTATGCTTTCTGCCACACTTGTATACAATGTCAAAATCATACTCTTGGAAGCGTAAAATCCTGTAGCCAACGCGTCCCGACAAGCTCTTGAGTGTCGAAAGCCAACATAAGACATGGTGGTCAGTTAGAATGGTGAAATGGTGGCCGTGCAGATAGGGACAAAATTTCTGCGCTGACCAAACGATGGCGAGGCACTCCTGCTTGATGACAGTGTAGTCCTTTTTGGCTGCGCAGAGAACGCGGCTGGCGTATGCAACGACCCGCTCTCACGAAGTGTTGTTGCGTTGATGGAGCACGCATCCTAAACCATGACCGCTAGCGTCTGTGTGCAGACAGGTCGTTGCAGCATCGTTAAAATGAGAAAGTACAGGGTCGGTTGTGAGGGCATGTCGGAAGCCGATTTGATTTCCTGAGACCAGTCAAAGGGCATACCAGAATCAAGTAGCTTATAGAGGGGTGTGGCTATAGAGGAAAAGTTTCCCATGAATCGCCTAAAGAAAAAGGCGAGACTAAGGAAACTTCGCGAATTTTTCGGCTTGTCAGAGTGAGGAAAGTGAAGCACCGCAGCGGTTTTATCAGAGTCTGGATGAATTCCGTCCTTGCTCACGTCATGACTGAGGAACTTGATAGATTTGCTGGCGAAATGACACTTCTTGGTGTTAATTTGATGACCAGTGCCCACAAGACAAGTCAGGACCTCGTCCAAGCGTTGCAGTTGTTGAGGAAACGTCGATGAAAAAGCAGCAATGTTGTTGAGGTACAATAGGGAAGTCTTCCATTTCTGGCCATGCAACACGGTGTCGATCATGCGCTCATTATTCGCGGGTGCATTAGATAGACCAAACGGCATTACACTGAATCCTATAAGCCATCCGGGGTTGCAAACGCAGTTTTTTCTTTATCATCTTCATGCATGGGGATTTGCCAATAACCAGAACGCAAGTAGAGGCTAAAAAAGAATTCAGCACCTTGTAAGAAATTGAGGGCGTCGTCGATGCTTGGCTTAGGGTATACGTCCTTTCTAGTTATCTTACTGAGTGCCCGGTAATCGACGCAAAATCGTACTGAACCATCTTTTTTACGCACCAGAACGATAGGAGAGGAACAAGGACTGGTTGAGGGTCGGATGACCTCCCGTTGCAGCATATAGTCTACGTTTTCCTAATTGATTTTTGTTCGGTTAGAGAAACGTGGTATGGACGGCGGTGCACAATGGATGTTCCGTTGGTCTCCATACGATGTGCTGTAGCGGCAGTCTGGCCTAGGGTGAATGAATAGACATCAAAAGAGTTTGCATGCTTTTCCAACAAATCAAGCTGCTGCTGCTTCTGTGAGTCTGTCAAGTCTCTGATGAAGGTCGCTGTAAAGGCCGAGGAAGCAGCATGATCAGCAGAATCGCCTTTAGAGAAGAGAGCGGTAAGAGGCACGACGCACACAGGCTCCAGATCGGCAACGCTGGTGACATTGGTGCTCCACGGCAGCAAAATGTCATCTTGTGTGGGGTTCGTTGCAGCGAGGACAGCTGATCCATGGCTGAAGCGAGTGATGCCTGATGCGAGGGCAACGCTAGGGCGAACGGAGTGACCAAAATCTCACCAGAGTCGACGTTGTTGGACAAAACTGAAACTCATTGCTGTTCATGTTATGGAAGCTCGATGTCTGCAGCAGCGATGAGTCGAAGTGGCCTGCAGGTTTTGTCGGTGAGCAAGTGGTCTGTGTCAATAAGATGAACGACAGGTTGTGCGCAACAAGTAGCCGAAGCAGATGAAAGAAAGTCCCAGCCTAAAATGAGTCGGTGGAAGCACGGGGATAGCACATCAAATTCTATATGGTGAAGAATGTCGTTGATTAGCACACGGGCAGTACAGAGAGCGGAAGGGCAAATCGTTGTTTCCTGGGCTGTAACTAGTGTTGATCCATCATGAGGCATTGCGACTTTGCAAAGAGGGGCACAAAAACCAGCACGAATTATCGAAAACATAGCCTCATTGTCCACCAAAAGCATCAGCGTACACTCCCTCAACAGTGACTGAAATCATATTGTATGGACGCGATGGAAGAATTGGAGTCTTGTATTGGAATGCAGCCTGTCCTCCAAAAATTGCATCACTTAGTTTTCCGGACGACGTTCAAAAACGAGGGAGGCAGGCTGAAGCGGAAAAGAGGAGTGACGGTAGGGCGACGGTGAACGGCGTCGGGTTTATCGATTACTACTGTGCAGTTCACCCGATGCTGGCGGAGATGGAGATCGATGCGGCGGTGACAAATAACGGCGGCCCTGGTACAAGGCTCCTTCGGTATAGTCCCGTTCGCGTATGTCGTACCCTCGACGCGTGAAATGTGACCGCGATAGCCGTAATAATAGCTTGTAAGGCGAGTCGATCAATAAAGAGGGTAGTAGCTTGCGTTAACTGCACCGTGATAGAGAGCAGTCAGAGAACAGATGGAGGCTCAGGTGGTGGTGGTGGAAAGCTCGTGTGGTGCGGCAGCAACCGACGCGTACGTACGTGGCAGCGACGTCGAGCTGACGGTGCCTGATGGTGTGGCGGCACCACGCGAGAATGATGGGAGAGTGCGAGCTGCAATGGGCTGCAGGTGGGCCATGTGGGTCGTGGACGTTAGCTCCTCTCTGATGACATCCTGTAATGACTTTGAAGAAGACTGAATGGTACACAGTGAACGTAGGGAGAATTCCATTGATTGTAATTTTTCGCGTATAATCGTACTTATCGTGTGTCGTAGGTTCGGATCCACCGTAATACGGGCCATGTCACTGTCCGGTTGTAGGCACATAGACACAAGTTCGTGGAGGCGCTGACAGGTTGTCGCAACGTCAGCAACGGTAGCCGGATTCTGCATTGCAAGGGCGTCGAATGCGATGAGTGCAATCCCTCTAAGAAGCTGCCACAGCTTGTCTGACTCTGTCATTGATGGATCAACCCGGCGGCAAAGTGAAAGAACATCCTCGATGTAGGATGTATACGAGTCCCCGATGTGCTGTTTCCGAGCTTCCCCCCGCGGTGGTCTAGTGGATAAGGTACTCGGCTGCTGACCCGCAGGTCGCGGGTTCGAATCCCGGCTGTGGCGGCTGCATTTCCGGTGGAGGAGGAAATGTTGTAGGCCCGTGTGCTCAGATTTGGGCGCACGTTAAAGAACCCCAGATGGTCGAAATATCCGGAGCCCTCCACTACGGCGTCTCTCATAATCATATGGTGGTTTTGGGACGTTAAACCCCACCTATCAATCAATTTGTTTCCGAGCTGCAAGAGCTTTCGTTGCGAGAGCTGAACGAACAGCTGGTCTGCCAAAGACACGGCGGATCTGATATTTCAAGACTGGCCAGTAGGGGATGTCGATGAGGTGATCGAAGAACCACGTCTTCGTGACATCCGTCAGGTAGAATGAGGCGTGAGTGAGTTTGTATGTGTTATCCTACTGCTTCGCAGTGCCGACACGTGGAAATCGTCCAGCCATTCTTCCACATCTTCCATGCCATACCAGCCAAGAGATTGGGTTCACGCTAGAGGCTGTTAATGACTTGAGAAGGCATGGCACATGGGGGCAGAGTCGGAACGAGTGCCGCACCAACCTCATCTTGCTGCGACATATTTCCGGACGCCTCACCCAAGCGTTGTCCTGAACGTAGCTCTAGGGGATATAGTGGTCTAGATGACGACGGGGGATTGAACAGCACCCTCCACCACGTATGAAGTCTTGGTTTGGAGGTTCTTTATTAGGCCTTAGGAGCCGACAGCAGACAGCTACGATGAACGAACCAGGATGATAATGTACAGATGAAGAGGATGTTGTGATGAGTGAAGTGGCTGTGCGTGATCGGGAAGATAGAATTGTGTTTGAAGTGCGCGCCACAGAGACAGTCAAAGAAGACGACGCGGGAAAATCAGGGTAGTGGGGTGGTGCGAAGAAGAAGAAGGAGTGAGGCAGACGTGGCTGGAAGGAAGAAGCAAGGTTGAAGAACCAGGGCGTGGGAGCAGTGACCCGTCGGGTTGCGGACTCGAGGTCTCAGCGGACTCCCACCTGGGGCCATACCAGCCGTCCTTGCAGTTCGGGCCTGGCGTGGGCGAAACGTCGCCAGGACGTTTCCGTCAGGCGAGACCAGCACCTACGGCAGCGAGCGCCAGCCAGCGTTCGAGATAGGCATGGCAAACGCCAGGCGTGCTCCAGGTCAACGACCTCCGCAGTGAGCCGCGTTCTTGGCCGCGGCTGTCATTGAACTTACCAGGCTACCCAAGCGTCGGCCGTCCCTTCCCAGCGTTGAGTTTGCCGCCGGGACTTGACCACCGCCTTCTTCTCCGGTGAACTCTTTCGTATTTATGCTCTTGTGACTCTCACACCAGCATTCCAAGCGTGTTATATTTTTTTCTTACTTGATTTAGTATTACAATTTTCATGTCTTTTGTAAATACATTTTTTGTGTGATTGCATAAACGGCCTCGTTACTGCCCGATGACGATTGGGTCATCGCAGGTTTTTGTACAGAAACACGAGCGTCTCGTCTAGAGCTTTGTCTCTTTATACAGCTCGTTACATTGGCGTCCAAGGCGACAGGACGAAGCCGTTTATTGCATTAACAGTTACTGTTCCCTGGTTACATTTTGCTAAAAGAAAGACAGATCAAAGATGAATTCGGATTTAACGGCACTGGCGTTGTGCATGGGGCTAGAGGGAGCTGAGTTGAGGGCTTGGGTAGAAGAACGGGAGTCTCGAGCTCGAGAAGAGAGGGCTGCAGAACGTGAAGCAAGGAAAGAGAAGATGGAGCAGATGGAGTTAGAACAGCGACTTCAGGAGGAATACCAGAAGACTATACAGTTGCGTCTTCAACCCGCTCAGGCTGAAGGCGTTAGAGAGTCAGTGGTGGCTGACCAAGGCCGACCAGTTCGAGCATCTCCTACCATTAATCCTCAAAATTTCATGCCAGGGTTTAACGAGAACCGGGACGACTTAGACGCATACCTAAAAAGGTTTGAAAATGTTGCTACCGGTCAAGAATGGCCAAAAGACAAGTGGGCCACGGCTCTAAGTTTGTGTTTGAGCGGGGAGGCTCTCAAGGTCTTTGGTCGTCTGTCGCCAGAAGAGGCTCTCGATTATGACAAAACCAAGTTGGCACTACTGCAACGATTTCGTTTCACGGCGGAGGGCTACCGTGAAAAATTCCGACACAGCAAGCCACAAGATGGGGAAACGGGCGTGCAGTACGCAACGAGGCTAACAAGCTTCTTCGACAGATGGGTTGAGATGTCGAAAACGGAAAAGGAATACTCCTCAGTTCGGAATCTTATAGTAGCGGAGCAATTTATAAACGACTGTCATGATAAGGTGGGGCTATTTTTGCGAGAGAAAAACTGCCGTAAGCTTGAAGAGATGGCGGAAGCGGCCGACAATTTTTTAGAAGCTCAGCGGCAGTCAAACTTGCTTGTTTTCCGTGACAAAGGGGAGAACACTCCTGCAGGAAAAGGCAGTAATTCAACTTCAAAAGCTTCCACTCGATGTTTTGTGTGTGACAACACCGGTCACATAGCTGCAGAATGCCGCGCTCGGACAAGGCAACCATACTGTGGGTATTGTCGTAAACTTGGGCACGACACCCAAGCGTGCACCAAGATACCCAGCACTACCCGGAAAGCCTCATGTATATGGTCGCAAGGGAGAACCTTAACGAAGTTGAGCAGGTGGAGGACGAAAAAAGCGAAGAGAGTATGGCTAGTGCAGTGAATACCGAACCAAGGATGACGAAGCATCAGATGCCCGTGTTGCAGGGCGTGATATTCGGCAAGACTGCCTCAGTATTACGGGACACAGGAAGTAATACGATGATTGTACGGCGTTCCCTCGTGCCAGATGGAGCACTTACGGGAAGCACGGCAACATTGTTCTTGGCGGATGGAAGTAGAATTAAGGTTCCAGAGGCAAAGGTGGAAATTTTTTCATCATACTTTTCAGGTGTATGCATCGTAAAATGCATGATTCCCCCCTTATGCGACATTATAGTGGGAAATGTGCCCGGATCACGTCAGGCTCACGACCCTGATACAACGTGGAAAGAGAGCACAAAGCAGTTCGCTGCAGTGGCTGTCACCATGGGCACTAGCTGTGGCGGATCGGTACCGTACCGGCCTCGTGAATCAAACCCAAGGATCCCGCGCAAGGAGAGCAAGACACCGGCGAGCCACATGCATCTACCGCCGTTTCTGGCAGCAGTGTTGAGCAAGCCACCCATTAAGTCACCGTCGCCGAACACCGTGACGCGCGTGCAGGGACCTCCGAGGGCGTCTGCCTTCAAGACCAAGGACTTCGCGTCGACAGTACCACTTCCGTTTCCGCTGAGAGCTGCTTTCGCAGCCAACGAATGCTGTGCCTCCCCGGCCCTTCCAAAGAAAAATGAGACATCCGGTACGAACTCCGGAACCGGCCAAGGTTCCAGTGGCGGCGGCGGAAAGTCCAAGGCAGCCGGAGGTGGAAATATGACTGCACGTCGATCTAACAACGGCGGTGGCGTTCGCGTTTATGACATGCTAGGGGCCAAGCCAAAGATGCCGCCTCGCGTGAATAACATGACCTTCACAAAGTCATCAGAACGGTCAAGTGGAAACTCGTCGTACAACAGCGGCAACAAGGCGTTCAGCCGAACGCCGCCACTTAGGAACAGCCCGAGGGTGTGCAGTTCCACAGTTCTCAAAGATTTCAACTCTCCTAGCAAGCAGGACAACGGCCGCGGTGCGGCGACTGATTACAAGCCTATCTTTTCAGTGCCCAGAGAGGCTCCGCCGAAGGAGCAACGAAGCACACGACAGGAGAGAAGAGTCAAGTACAAGGCTGCGATTGTAGGCGCTAGTGTGGGCAATAGGAAAGTTTCGCATCTTTCTGTACGGAACGCAGTTTGTTGTGCAAACTGATCACCAACTATTACAATATCTAGCTAAGGCCAAACACCTGAACAGCAGAGTACTGAGATGGAGTCTGGCAATACAAGAGTATGCTTTTGTTATTCGACTTATTAGAGGCTCAGATAATTCAGGTGCCGATTTCATGAGTAGGCTGTAACCTAAGCATTCACGGAAGTGTATCGCAACTGGTTTATAGTTTGTCTACAATGTATATTTCTGAACCACGTGGTTTATTCATCAGAAGAAAACAGTCATCGTGCCATGGCTGACTACATGTTTTTTTCCTTGTTTTTTTGTGTGTGAGGGTGTGTGAACATTTATTGTGGACATATAGCACCTCTATGCACTGGTGCGGTGCAGTGGTCTTGTGCGGACACGTGGTGATTGCGACTAAGACGTGGCTAGAAAGTTTTTTTTAGAAAAAAAAAACTTTTTCCGAAGGAGGGGCATGTGTGATGAGTGAAGTGGCTGTGCGTGATCGAGAAGATAGAATTGTGTTTGAAGTGCGCACCACAGAGACAGTCGAAGAAGACGACGCGGGAAAATCAGGGTAGTGGGGTGGTGCGAAGAAGAAGGAGTGAGGCAGACGTGGCTGGAAGGAAGAAGCAAGGTTGAAGAACCAGGGCTTGGGAGCAGTGACCCGTCGGGTTGCGGACTCGAGGTCTCAGCGGGCTGCCACCTGGGGCCATACCAGCCGTCCTTGCAGTTCGGGCCTGGCGTGGGCGAAACGTCGCCAGGACGTTTCCGTCAGGCGAGACCGGCACCTACGGCAGCGAGCGCCAGCCAGCGTTCGAGATAGGCATGGCAAACTCCAGGCGTGCTCCAGGTCAACGACCTCCGCAGTGAGTCGCGTTCTTGGCCGCGGCTGTCATTGAACTTACCAGGCTACCCAAGCGTCGGCCGTCCCTTCCCAGCGTTGAGTTTGCCGCCGGAACTTGACCACCGCCTTCCTCTCCGGTGAACTCTTTCCGTATTTATGCTCTTGTGATTCTCACACCAGCATTCCAAGCGTGTTATATTTTTTCTTACTTGATTTATTATTACACTTTTCATGTCTTTTGTAAATAGATTTTTTTGTGTGATTGCATAAACGGCCTCGTTACTGCCCGATGACGATTGGGTCATCGCAGGTTTTTGTACAGAAACACGAGCGTCTCGTCTAGAGCTTTGTCTCTCTATACAGCTTGTTACAGATGTGTTTACTAAATGCCCACAGTATGTCTATTGCTATGCTCAAGAGAAAGCCGACTTTCATCAGAACGATCGTTTGCAAAGGTTGTGAATGCAGCTTCAGCGACCCGCTGGTAGGTTCGGCGTACCCTGCGCACTACGCCGACCAAAGAAGGGCCCAATTCCAAGAATCGAGGCAGAAAATACGTGCGTGGAGGTGATTGTCGCTACTTTCTAGATCAAGGAGCTTTAGACCGCAGTATAGAGCTCCTGTATATTGCCACGTCCTTGTACAAGTCTTGTTATCACCACGTTACACTGTACGTAATTCCCAGCGCAAACCGCCCATGCACTGTTCGAGAAGCTTCGGTACTGCAGCAGACCATTTTCTTGGTATTCCGCTCACTTGATTAGCAATACAGATTATTCTGGAAACCACGTCACCGCTAGCAATAATTCTGGAATATTTGATGGAAAGAGTAGAAATGCCGGCACGCTTCACCGCTTGTCTGTTGTTGACCAACGGCCGACACTCCATTCGCCGCTATCAGTGCAAGTCTGTTACTGTAACCCGACTTCTCGTTTACCGGGCACAGGTTCGCCCAAATAACAGTTTGATCAGGCAAACCAGCCTCCCGCCTTCAGCCACGTCACGACTCCATGACATCTAGTGGAGGTACTGGGTACACGGCCTGACGAGGGCGTCCGGTACATCAAGGAAGCACCACGCCTTCTTTTCGCTAGCTAACTTGAAGGACCTCTCAGTTTGCCTTGAACGGTGCAGTCTGCTACTTCAGGGTTTCGACGTTACCATCGTGTAAAAGTCCAGACGAAAGCAATCTGATGCTGACTGCCTGTCCCGTGGCCCCGTTGACCCACCACCGCCGAATGACGACAACACCAACTACTTCTTAGAAATCTCAAGCGTCGATGACTTTGCCGAACGACAAAGGGCCGACCCTAAAATGAAGGGCCTTGTGGAATACCTCGAGTGTAATGCTGCCGCCATTCTAAAGGTATTCAAGCGAAGACTGCTATTGTTTTTCTTGTGGAACGGTATCCTCGTCAAGAAAAACTTCTCACCTCATCGGACAAATTTCTCACAGTAGTACCTCCAGCATTAAGTCCAAAAAATTTGGATCTTCTACATGATGACTCGACGGCTGGACACCTTGGGTTCTCCCGTAGGCTGGCGAGGATGCAAAAGAAGTACTACTGGCCCCGCCTTACGACCGACGTAATCCACTATGTGAAAACCTGCTGAGACTGCCAGCGACACAAGACAACGCCGACAAGGCCAGCAGGCTTCGTCCAGCCGATCGAACAATGTCGCCGACCATTCTAACAAATCGGGTTGAATCTACCGGGGCCGTTTCCGACGTCCAATTACGGAAATAAATAGATCGTCGTAGCTACTGACTACCTCACCCGCTACGTGGAAACAATGGCTCTCCCTAAAGGTAGTGCCGAAAAGGTAGCCAAGTTCTTCATTGAGAACATCGTCCTTCGTCATGACACCCCAGAGGTTCTCATCACAGATTGAGGTACAACCTTTACTGCTGTTTTGACCGAGGCGACCTTCAGACATAGCCAGACAAGCCACCGCCGCACCAAGTTTCCAAACACAAGTCCCTTCCACAAGTTTTGTTATCACCCCCTTACACCGCACGTAATTCTCAGCGCAAACCGCACTAGCATTGTTAAAGAAGCTTCAAGACTGCAGTAGATCATTTTCTTAAGATTACGCCCCCTTCGTGAGGAATACAGATTATTTTGGAACCTACGTCGCCCCTTGTGATAACTCTAGAATATTCAATGCCAAGTGTAAAAGTGCCGACACGCTGATAAATGGCTGACGCTCCGCTCACCGCTATCATTGCAAGTCTGCTACTGTAACCAGACTTTCCGTTTACAGGGCACAGGTTCACCCAAGTAAACAGTTTGATCTGACAATACAGTGTCCTGCCTTCAGCCACGTCACAACCCCATGAAAATATACTACGTTTAAGCATGCACAGCGAAGAAGAGGGTGCACAGGCCTCACCACCAAAAGCGCTCGCCATCCACCTGGAAGCTTTAAAGGGACGTTGTCGTTTTCTGGCTCGTTAGCTGTCATCTGGATATATATATATTGTTACGTGATTTCGTCTGACTGAAAGAGGGCATAGTGGGGCATACCCAAGGAAGGTGCCTCGGACTGAGAGTAAAGAAGTGGACGTTGTGAGTGAGCTGCGTTGTGTCTGCGGACCGACAACTGTTATTTTCCACGTAACATTTTGGTGGAGGTGCTGGGTACTCTTCTGACAACGGAGCTACGCAGTGGACGCCTCCTTAAGTCTGCTACCATGGCTCCGGGTGAGGATACGGCTTCGCCACCTACCTCAGCAACGACAGCAACCCGGTACGTCGCCCTAACGCAACCCCGTGATCCCGGTACCTTTACTGGAGAGGACAACGTGAATGTGGACAAGTGGCTTAGCATGTACGAGCGCATCAGCAAGCAATATGGCTGGGACCCAACCGTTATGCTTGCGAATGTCATTTTCTATCTTGACAAGACCCCTCGCACCTGGTTTGAGACCCACGAGCACGAAATCACAAGCTGGGAAATGTTTAAACAACAGCTCCGCGACCTTTTTGGCAACCCGTTTGGTCAACAACTTGATGCCCGTAAGCAATTGGCTGTCCGTACACAGACGTCCACTGAGCCCTACTTGACTTATATTCAAGACGTCTTAGCGTTGTGTCAAAGGGCCGATCCCAACATGACTGAGGCCGACAAGATTTCGCACGTGTTAAAAGGAATCGCCGACGATGCGTTCAGTCTACTTGTATTCACCAACGTAACGACCATGGACGCCGTGATCAAAGAGTGCCGCCGTCTCGAGCAGGCGAAGAGTCGACGCATTTTGCAGCAGTTTCAGCGCCTACCCAACACCGCGGCAACGTCGTCTTGCGAAGCCACTCCTTGTCATCCGTCTACAACCGACGACGTGACGCGCATCGTCCGACGTGAACTCGAGGCCGCTTACCCGGCTGCCAACAAACCGACGTTGCCCGACGCCTCAACGCCAGCTGTCGCCTTGATCCAGGCTGTTGTCCGCCAGGAATTTGCTAACCTTGGCATCCTGTCCACTGCATCCACACTGGATAATACTGGCCCCTCGATAGCTTCTGTGGACATGAGACGTCGCCGTCCGTACTCTATCCGAACCAGGAACCCGTCTGAATGGCGAACAGCTGATGATAAGCCAATTTGCTTCCGCTGTGGTCGCGCAGGACACATCGCTCGTTACTGCCGCAGCCAATGGCCATCTATGTCTTCTGGCTCGTACTCCGCTTACAGTAACTCATTCCGTCCACCAAACCACCGTTATCCGACCTGCACCGAGTCTACAGCATTTACTGCCCCTGAGGACTACGGCCACCGTGCCCCGTCGTCGCCACCGCCTCAAAGCCGCCCTTCTCGTTCAAACACGCGTCGCCGCTCTCCCTCGCCATCGTTCAACCGCCGCGCGTCCCCGGAAAACTAGGCTGCGCAGCTTCTGGAGGTGAAGCTGCCCTGTCGACCTTACCCAAAAATCCTCTGTTGCCCTTACGTTTGAACCGGAACACCCTAGAAGTATATGTTGATGGTACACCTGTTGAAGCTTTGATAGATACGGGCGCTCACGTCTGTATTATGAGTTCGCGTTTTCGTCGTCGCATGAAGAAGGTCCTCACGCCCCCCTTGACCAGTGTCGTCCAAGTTGCAGATGGTGCAAAAGTCCCTGTCGTCGGTATGTGCACAGCTCAACTTACCGTAGCCGGTCATCAAGTGGTCGTCCTTTTTACCGTGCTTGAAACATGTCCCCACGACCTCATACTAGGCCTCGATTTTCTTGCCGCCAATTCTGCTCTGATTGATTGCTCCGCTGGTGTGCTCCGCCTTGAACTGCCACAAATCAGTTCCGCCCCGTACCAACCTACATGCCGATTACAATGCAGCGATTTTGTTCGCCTGCCCTCGAAAACTGTGACGTACGTCGATTTTCTGTGCTCACCAGCTGTGCCCGACGGTGACTATTATGCTACGCCTCTCACCGACGTACTCCTTGCGCACAATGTTGCAGTGCCCTATACGGTGCTCAGCATAGCAGATAACAAAACTTGTCTACCTCTTGTCAATTTCGGCTACATGAATCATGTGCTTCCACAAGGCATTTCTGTGGCCCACCTGTGTCCGTTGCTCGATTCACAAATTGAAGTGCTTGCCTTAGACACACTTGCTTCACCGCAGCGCACATCACTCGCAACACATTCGGGCAGCCGTCAAATTGTAGACATGATCGCCACAGATCTTCCGCCTCCGCAAGTTGAAGCCCTACAACATCTTCTCGAGGCCTACCAGGATATTTTCGATTTTGGTGACCGACCTCTTGGGCAGACGTCCTTTGTCCAGCATCGCATACACACAGGTGATGCCAACCCTGTTCACCGCCGTCCCTACAGAGTGTCTGCTTTTGAGCGGAGCATAATTCAGAAGGAGGTGAACAAGATGCTAGCGAAGGACATTATTGAACCATCCTCCAGTCCCTGGGCATCCCCGGTGGTATTAGTTAAAAAGAAGGACGGATCGTGGCGATTTTGTGTGGACTATCGCCACCTTAACAACATCACCAAGAAAGACGCATACCCTCTGCCCCGCATTGATGACGCTCTTGATTGCCTCCATGGTGCCGCCTACTTTTCTTCCATCGATCTTCGTTCTGGTTATTGGCAGATTGCCGTGGACCCCATGGACCGAGAGAAGACGGCTTTTGTAACACCCGATGGCCTCTATCAATTCAAAGTCATGCCTTTCGGCTTATGTAATGCCCCCGCCACCTTTGAACGAATGATGGACTCCCTGTTCCATGGATTCAAGTGGTCTACGTGTCTTTGTTATCTGGATGACGTGATTGTGTTTGCTCCCAGTTTTGAAGCGCACCTTGAGAGACTGTCAAAAATTCTTGATGTATTCCGTCTCGCCGGCCTTCAGCTGAATTCATCTAAGTGCCGGTTTGGTCGCCGTCGCATTACAATACTTGGACATATTGTTGACGCTTACGGTGTACAGCCTGACCCAGAAAAAGTTCGAGCTGCGAAGGACTTTCCTGTGCCGAAAACCGCCAAAGATGTCCGCAGCTTTGTGGGGCTCTGCTCCTATTTTCGGCGGTTCATCAAGAACTTCGCGGAAATCGCTCGGCCCCTAACAGATTTACTCAAACCGGATGAGACGTTTACCTGGGGTCCCTCGCAAGCAGCAGCATTTTCCGACCTGACCACTTGGCTCACTTCTTCTCCTGTGCTGGCTCACTTCGACCCTACGGCACCGACGGAAGTGCGCACCGATGCCAGCGGTTACGGAATAGGCGCTGTGTTGGCTCAGCGACAACGTGGGCAGCATCGCGTGATAGCTTAATGCCAGCAGGCTGCTGTCCACCTCGGAGCGTAATTATTCCATCACAGAGCGTGAATGCCTAGCGCTGGTGTGGGCAGTCGCGAAATTTCGCCCTTACTTATACGGCCGACCATTTATAGTTCTTACCGACCACCACGCTCTCTGCTGGCTCGCCTCCCTCAAAGATCCCAAAGGTCGTCTCGCCCACTGGGCACTCCGCCTCCAGGAGTATTCTTACACCGTAGTGTACAAATCAGGAAAACTGCACAAAGATGTGGATTGTCTGTCACGCTACCCTGTGGCCGACTGCGATCCTACGAGCACTGATTCTGTGGGCTGCGTCCTTTCCACCTCCCAGCTGCTTCATCTCGGGGACGAGCAGCGTCGCGATCCGGATATCAGCCGCCTAATACAACAGCTCGAATCTTCTCCGCAAGACGCTTCCGTTCGCATGTTTACCTTAAAGGACGACACCTTATATCGGCGTAATTTATCGCCCCATGGTCACGACCTACTTCTGGTCATACCTAAGCACCTGCGTTCTACAGTCTTACGCGAGCTCCATGACGCGCCAACCGCGGGTCACCTTGGTGTCTCTCGCACATATGACCGTGTACGCCGCCGCTTCTACTGGCCTGGCCTTTCACGTTCTGTACGTCGCTATGTCAACGCTTGTGAAATTTGCCAGCGTCGCAAAAAGCCGTCGAGACTACCTTCCGGATATCTTCAGCCCATCGACATCCCATCGGAGCCATTCTTCCGTGTTGGTTTGGACCTTCTCGGTCCCTTCCCAACATCCGCCTCCGGAAACAAGTGGGTCGCGGTGGCTACGGATTACGCGACCCGTTATGCAGTTACGCGAGCCATGCCAACAAGCTGCGCTACAGACGTCGCTGATTTTCTACTACGCGATCTCATTTTAGTGTATGGAGCCCCTCGTCAACTGCTGACAGACCGAGGCCGTACGTTCCTTTCGAAAGTGGTTGACGATATCCTGCGTTTCTGCTCTACCCAACATAAGCTCACGACATCGTACCACCCCCAGACAAACGGGCTTACAGAACGTTTAAACCACACCTTGATAGACATGCTATCGAAATACGTCTCGGCCGACCATCGTGATTGGGACCTTGCACTACCCTACGTGACGTTCGCATACAATTCCTCCCGGCATGACACTGCCGGGTACTCGCCATTTTACCTTCTGTTTGGACGCGAACCAACATTGCCGTTGGATACCTTCCTGCCAGCCGCTGCGCAGTATACTTCTGAATATGCACGCGACGCTATTACCCGAGCTGACCATGCTCGTCAGCTTGCCCGCAGCAGATTAATGGCGTCCCAAGACTCGCAGAAGCATCGTTACGACGAGCGGCATCGCGACGAACACTTTCCAACAGGCTCCCTCGTTCTTCTTTGGTCCCCTACGCGACATGCAGGCCTGTCAGAAAAACTTCTCTCTCGTTTCACGGGCCCATACCGCGTGCTTAGACGAGTGACCGACACTACATATGAAATTGTCCCTGATAGTCCATCAACCTCTTCCGCTCTGCTGTCAAGGGACATCGTCCACGTATCAAGGCTCAAGCGTTACCATACTGCTCCTGCTGTGGCCCCGTAAACTCGCCGGGTCGGCGCTTTTGCCGCCGGGGGTCGTGTTACGTGATTTCGTCTGACTGAAAGAGGGCATAGTGGGGCATACCCAAGGAAGGTGCCTCGGACTGAGAGTAAAGAAGTGGACGTTGTGAGTGAGCTGCGTTGTGTCTGCGGACCGACAACTGTTATTTTCCACGTAACAATATATATATATATATATATATATATGTGTGTGTGTTACAATGTACATATACAAGTTATATTTTTTGAAACAAGATGCCCCCCTGTCTGCCAACACTTTTGACACTTAATAAAAGAAAACTACAATTATAATACAAAACATTCTCATAAGCTTGCAGGCTTCCAGTGGCGTTTGAAAAGCAGCACAATTTAAGCTGTCGATACAGAATGAGAATCGGTTGCAGTGAATTTACGCAGATTAACTGACGGGGTATATATATATATATATATATATATATATATATATATATATATATATATATATATATATATATATATATATATAAATATATATATATACATAATAATAATATATAACTGGCACTTTTTAATATGTTTAACATGACCACTTCTGCGTAGAGCTCATGACAGACTGTACACGCGTTCCTTTAGCTAGGCTCCCTAGCTGCCTTATTATACTATCAGCTCTTCGAGCATGCATAAAAGAAGCACAGTAAGCACTGAAGCACGCGGTTAAAACAACATAAGCCTTTCAGAAAGCTTAATTGTTATCTTCTGCAAAACTGGCATGATAAAATTGAGTCGTCCCCAGTATAAATGTTGTAACAACGTTACTGATACTCAGATTCCTCATGAAACAATCGAGCACGTGTGGACTAATATGAGGAACAGTGCTCCGGATATCGTTGAGACAGCCAAAAAAAAAAAAACAACCGCGTGACTTAAATGCGGTTTTGGTACTTCTCCTCTCCTTGTAGTTCGGAGGAAGCTACTTGTAATGTAGCTCTGCTTTAGTGAGATGCTAGGCTGATCCATGCAAATTTCGATTGTACATTTTTTTGTTGCAGGCCCTTGAAACAGTGAATGTTTTGACGCAGTTTTGGCGTGCCTGTATATTCACTCGTGCACTATGGCATGTAGCATTTGTACATACACAAAATAAAGTTCAGAAATGTATTGAATGCCCTGAAAATGAGCAATTACACGCTTCCGCAGGCTACGGTGTGCGCGCCCCCAATGCAGACGCTCCTGGGATATTCAGTACCATGTGACTACAGCGCTGCCGCCATTGTAACCAGCCGAAGAATAAGGCGAGACGCGGCACGGCCGCCTCGTTCATTCCACTGCCCGTTTCTAATGCACTGTAGTGGTGGTGCATATTATTAGGGACTACACTACGCCTTCGCGCTGCTGCAGAGACGAAAAAATGCTTTTGAACTCCTGTGAAACAGTCCCGCAAAAATGTGTTTCTTCTTTCTACGCGGGTCGCTGACACGCCAGGCACGTCGAGTGGTGATCGGCGACAAGCTTAAGCAAGTCGCCTGAAAAAAACAGGGCGCGGCTTCGTGGCGTAACTATGGTTGCTGACCAGGTAAGATGGCGAACCTCTGCGCAACCCCGCTCCCGTAGGGAGCACGTAAAGTGACTATAGAACGCCATTTTTTTGCAGCGCCATCGCACGGTATTTAGCAAAAGTGTCACTGTGTCCTTCGAGACTTTAGTGAAAACAAGACTCGAAACGAGATTTCACCTATCGTGAATTTTGTAGCTATACGTCGCAAGGAAAGCTAGATTCAAGAAATAAGAGAAAATCAATAGAGCTGCCACAAGTGAACCCACTACTCACAGCTCGGTTGAATCCTTGGCCATCTGAGTGGAAAGCGAGTGGGAAGGCTACCAGTGCACCACTTCAGTGGAGCCGCACGTAACTCTTAAACGATGACACATTACAGGCTACCTATCGCAGCACCACAAGTGACTTGGTCCCATTTGACTTCATTTTCTGTACATAAGTGCTGCGGCTATTCCAAAAAAATTCCTGCTTTAGTGCACCATAGCATTCTCTCAGTTTTCAGGTGATTTAGACAGTAAAAAAAACGTTGGTGATGAACAAACGCTACTATGCAATGGCGTCACTCCTAGGGTGTTCTGATATACTGAGACTACAGCAGCTCATTCCTTAACAACAATAACAAAGTGCGAATTCCAAAAGCAGACTTAGCTCTAGAAACTTCAATGTTACTTTAGATATCAAGCTATCTATAAGATAAAAACAAAAAACAGCCGTACTTCAAATCTTGATCTGTCTGCTCCGAGGTGTCGTATCTCTGAGTCATCAGTGGGAGTTGCTCAATGCAGCTGATCAACACTTGAATGTCCCAGCACTCGTAGGTGTTCAGGAGCTCTACGCAAAAAAGAGAAAAACAAAAACACGCTGAAGTAATTTACTAAAATAAACTCAGAAGTAATGTACACAGAGTCATACGGTGAATGCTGGTAGGCGGAAGGCTTGATGGTGGCTTTTAGAAAACATGGATCACCGCAATATGTTCTGGGGGGGGAGGAGGGTGCCACGTGTACGGTTGTTTAGTAGCTATCTGCGTTAAACATTTTCACCTCTTGTTTTCCCCTCTTGTCAGTATCGTTCGAGCTCATTCAATCTTACTATAGTAGCTCATCCTATGAGACAATGAATCTTGTGTGAGCTTTCTTTTATAGCGATAGCTGCTACACTGATACGCTAAATGTGCTTTCGCTATCACCGCGACGTCACCAACGCAGTGATGGTCCTTATAAAGTCCAAAGTGATAACATCCTCCAACACATCGCATGCTGTAATAAACAGGACCACACCAGAACAATAGCTTTATTACCAACTTGTTGGCCTCTTCAAGCCACACCACCACTGTGCCCATTACTGTCAAGCACAGTTCCTTACCCCAGGGAAAAAAACAACGTCCGAGCGATTTATCGGCGGCTGAGGAAAGGCGGATTGTAACAACAATATAAGCATTTGACATCAACAACAATGCGCTGCCGGCGGTGTTTATCCGAAAATGGTCCTAAGGGTTAAAAATATAATTCACGAGAGACGTTTGCTTCACAAAATGGTGGCGACCCTGGCACTTCAAAACAAACTTTGGTGACATTGCAGGGCTTGTGGCAGGCACCAAAAGCCACACTAGCAAGCGAGGGTCTTGTGAGTGAGTGAGTGAATAAACTTCTATTTGGTCCGAGAAAACGCGATGAAACGTGCATCTGGCTAAGCCATTCATAGGAAGCCACGACCAAACTGAGAGGTCTAGCATGCCGGCTCGATCACGTGCACGCTGGTCGGCCAGCATTTGGTCTTCGAAGACAAGATTTCACAAAAGCGTGTCCCACTCTTCCTTATTGAAGGTCGGGCCCAGCGGCGCGCACTCCTAGATCATGTGAGGTAAAGAAGCATCCTCTCCGCAAACCACGTAAGAACTACTCGTGTGAATTTACGGATAGATCCTATTAAGGAACTCAGGATTAGGGTAAGAGTTGGTTTGCAGGATTCTGAGCGTAACCACCTGCAGCCTGTTCAGCTTGGTATGAGGTGGCGGGAAGAGCCTTCTTTCTAAATAAAATAATTTGATTATGTTATTGTGCGTGCTACGAGCGTCCTCTTGTCCAGGAGGAAAGGAGCCTGATCCGAGGGTAGCGTGGTCGGTAAAGTCACGCTAAGCCTCGTGGGCAGACTTGTTAATGTTCAGAGAAACCCCCTTAATTGTCCCGATGTAAGCAGGGAACCTGGAGATGCTGAGTGTGGGACTGTCACCTTTTCTGGCGTTTCTCAGAATACGAATTACTTGCCGTCTTGCCCAGCCTTTTCGAAATGCCCTGATGACTGCTTTGCTGCTTTGGGGTCACTACACACGCTCTTCTTTGACTACGTGTGAAGGATATATTTTACTATCAGGTGACTTCAGCTCCCATCATATTACATGGGGAGTATAAACTCATACGTGTGGCAGCTCGTTGGGCCAATGGGCCCAAGATAATCATTTTTCTTGTCAAAATTCGGGAAGCCCAACATACGTATGCAGTCATACTTCTTCAGCACTGGATTTAACTTTTACAAGCTCCACCATTATTGTTTCATCTTGTTCCGTCGCTGAGAGCGACTGAAAAAGATTAGTATCTAATGGCCGAGTGCCGTGTACGCCTGAAGAAAAGTAAGCATTTACTATTGACAAAACCTGCCCTGTCAGTATAGTTAAGCCTACTGTAAGAATTCATTGGACTTCGTCTTCCTCATCTGTCAATAACCATCATCAGTCTTCGCTTGGGCCCTCTTTATCATCGGCGCCATCTTGCTGTTGCTTGTATAAAGTGTCAGCTGAACCGTGATATTTCAAGTGGTGGAAGGGGCTTTCCGATCTCTTCGACTTCTATCCATCCAAAGCCTGCTGCTGGAACTCCATTTGGGACGTCGCTTACGCCAGCAGAGCACCATGGCGCAAGAGCAAGCCCAACCGAACCACCCTCCGGCCCAACCACCCGCCGCCAACCCCAGCTCGGTCAGCAACCCCTCTCGAGAGTCTCCAATCTTTTCCAGTCGGCCTCGTGAAGCTGTCGAGGACTGGCTCGACAACTATGACAGCGTAGGTGTCTACAACAACTGGAACGAGGCATCAAAATTAGCACGCGTCCACTTTCACGTCTCTCAGGTTGCCAAGACATGGTTCCTAAACCACGAGAGCGACTTCTACGATTGTTCTTCTTTCAAAGACAAGCTTCGACTTGTCACTATTCCACTACCTCTCGTAGGGCGGTCTAGTCTGAACAAATGGTAATTTTTAAAGTGAAGATTAGTATCGAGAGCAATCGAAGATTTTTGAAGTAAAATTAAATGGAGATTTAGTTTATCACACAGTAAATGTAAGTCAGTAAGAGCAGCAAATAGAGAGCAACAATTCCACTGCAGAACTCTCAGGGACGCTATTTTTGTCTAAGAATTGTTGCGGAGATAACTTTCTCCAAAATTCTTTCTTTGAGTATTTTACAAGACGGAGTGTTTTTTTGGTTTAGACGGAAGGGGACTTGAAACGTCATGGTTCAACGGAGACCAGTTGCGTTTCTGGGCCCGAGCATCAAGCTCGACATCAGTAGACTCATTTAGGTCTAACAATTGTTCGTGGACAACGTTTGTCATGCACTCTGAGGCGTCCTGGATGTTATTCGCGGTATTCACCTTATAATTACATATTGCAGTAGCATCACTGGCAGTCGGTGTTTTATTGGGCTCAGGATTACCCAGAGCAGTAGGGATCAACAGCTTAGTAATTTGATTACTGACAACTTGTGCTATGCATTCGGAGATGCTAGCTGGCAATTGGTTCATTACTGTGGCGATAGCTCTTCCTACCGCTACCTCATCTGCCTGCGCAATATTATCATCCTGACATGAATGATGTGCTGTAACACCAGCACAGTCATGGGGTCTCTCCTTAACAGCCGCAATGGCTTCCTTTCTAGAATATCGCCTTTTATCTAGGATTTCTATAATTTCTACTTCTTCATGGCGCATTGGGCACTCTGCAAAATTAGCTGCGTGATGTTCACCGCACAAGCAACACAATTCATCTTGGGCCTTACAGTCTTAATCTGACTGGTGTTCGCCACATCTACGATATCGACCCTCTAATTTGCAGCCACGAGAGATATGCCCGAACCTCCAGCAGTTCTAACATTGCAATGGGCGAGATACTAATTGATCTACTGTAAATACTAATGGCCATGCTTAAATTTCTGAAGGGCACGACGTATCTGCGAAAGTCGCAATCACTGACTCTGTGGGATGTCGTTTGTTGTCAACCAGTCGATTGCACCGGTAAACTGCCGCCACACCTGCCACAGACAGCTTGTTGAGCGTCTACGCAGGGCATAGTTGTGCGTCAATCCCACGCAAAATGACTCTAATGCATGCGAGATGTCGCGGTATATACGCACTCACCGGGATCGAAACAGAGGATGAACACTTAAGGAGATCTTTTACACATTGCTGATCTGGTGTTCGACATACAATGCCACCGCGACGAAACTGCAGCACGTCGGTTATGCTCTGGTAGTTTGGGGTCACGACATGGAGATGTAATTGTGTCGCTTTAGGGTTATTCAGCTTTATGAACTGTCCAGCCAAAGCTACTAGAGCGATGGGAATATTGCTCACACCACTGCGTAGAAACAAGTTAAGAAGTAAATCATCATTTTGTAGTGAGGCCGTCCAAAGGCAACAATCCTGACCTTAAGTATACCAAGACATCATCAGTACAGCCTCAAGACTAGATCAACAAAAGAAAAATGATCCTGCATAAAATAATGAAAAAACACACCAAATACTCGGCGAAAGATAAAACTATCTGGTACTTAACCACTGAACCAGCACCGAGAACCGCCTAACCAGATCAAATGCCGCTTGCAGACTGGTTGCAGAAGCATCCGAAGACACTCTGCTTCATGCTGCCGCCCGTCCGCAATCATCAGCAACATCCACGACGGAAACCTCAAAAGCCTTGTCCTTTCGGGACTCCGCGGTATCTACGAAGCTCGCCTCAACTTCGTTCTTCAAAATTTGCTGGAGCATCGTCGCCGCTCTTGCCTTACGACGACCTGCATTGCGCACTGGATGGACATTGCAGGGCAGCGGAGCAACGATGAGCTTCTCTCTTATTTATTCAGGTAATTATGGTTTGATAGCGAAATTCTTGTTGGGGGCAAGTCCGAGTGCTTCTGTATTCGCTTTCCAGCCAGCATGGTAGAGAGCCGAACTAGCTGTGCCCGTTCCTGAGCCTCAGCTATCTCCTCCATGGTGTTGTGTTGCCGAGTCGAAGGAGGTCTTTTGTATGCGTTCTGACGGGCAGCCCGAGGACTCTATTGACGTTTTTTTTCTAACGAGGACATTAAGCTTGTAACGCTCTGCTTTTAGCCGGTTGTGCATGACTACCGTGTAAGTGAAGTGACACAGCACAAAGCGTTCATAAGCTGAAGCAGATTGCCTCCTCGAAGCCCCGACATCTGTTTGTGACTCTTTGAAGGAAGCCAAAAGCGTTGTCAGTCTTTGCAGTGATGTTGAGCAGCGCAGTGTCATTGCCGCCACGTGATTTGATAAAGATACCCAAGACTCTTATGGTGTCGACCCTAGGTGTTCCGTCGCCGCTCCTAGTGGATAGATGAATGTCACTTACAGAGACCAGCTGCCTACTGTTGGGTCTGCATCTTTTTCTTTTCTGTTTTTCTTTTCAGGAGTTCGGACTTAGTCGGGGAGTAGCTGAGTCTGATAGGTAGAAGGTACTGTTTCGATACGCCAACGTCCTCTTGCATGGCACTTTCCGCTTGCCCTTCACTACCGCCGGTGCACCAGATCGTGATGTCGTTGGCGTAGACGGTGTGTTTGATACCTTCGATTCGGGTCAGTTTCATCGAAAGGGCGATCATGCAGATGTTGAATAAAAAGAGCCAAATTACCGAGCCTTGCGGTGTAAAGAGTGCTTACCAGCGCAAATGACAGGGAAGGAGGAGACAGAAAAAGATTCAAGACAGAGCGCTGACTCGTCAGCGCTCTGTCTCGTCTCTTTTCCTGTCCCCTCCTGCCCTGTCGTTTGTTCTGGTAAACACTTTTTATCAGGATATACCAACACGCCCAATCCTACTTTCTCTTGCGGTGTTCCCCATGGGCCCAGCAGCACCTCGGCAGAGACATAGTCACCCATCCGCAATTTCGTTTTCCTGCCGGTCAAGAACGAACGGACATAGTTATACAGTTTGGGGCCCAGCTCTAGGTCTGCGGCAGAAGCCAGGATGTATGAGTGGAGAGCATTGTCAAACACATTCTCGAGGTTGAGTCGGAGCAAGGCCCTGGTGTCCCTGGTACTGATGTCAGTTATATGATGCTCGATCATCTCCAAGGCGTCCTGCGTCGACAAGCCGGCTCGGAAGGCAATCGTGTTGTGAATATAGACGTTGTTGTCTTCCAGATATCGGCTCAATCGGTCGAGGACGATGTGCTCTTCCACTTTCCCCGGCACATCATGTAAGAGAGATGGGTCAGAGGTCATCGATATTTGGAGTCTTGCCTGGTTTGAGGATAGGACGGTCGCAGTGGTCTTACATTTTTCTGGCACACTGCCATTTCTCAATGTCTCGTTGATCCTCTCTGTGAGGTATTCGATTGAACCATCATCAAAATTCCGCAGCATCTCATTGGTGATGCCATCGGGATCTGGTGTGACTTGCCATTCAGTGCAAAAATGGCTTGCCGGACTTCCACCACGGTGAAGTATTCGGCCAATGCCGGTCGGGTTGGGCCGAGGTACTCGAGAAACCGGACCTCCTCGTCTCCATCCTTCAGGGGCTGGTACTTCTTCATGAGCTTGGCAGCCAGCTCACCTCTGGAACACGACCTGGTTGCTTCGTGGAAGGCTCTGGCGAGAGTGTGTCTCTGTTTCGACCTTGTCTTGCCCTCATTGAGCAAATGTTTGAGGAAGCCCCAGGACATGCCATTGCGTATCTGGTCATCAATAGAGTCACAGACCTTGTCCCATTGCTGCATGCAGAGCATTCGACAGTGATCTTCAATAGTCCTGTCGAGCTCCGAGATTTTTCTCCTTAGCCTTCGGTTGAATCTTTGTGCCTTCCATCGGCTTTATCTTTGTGCTTTTCATCGAAGTAGCCGCGCTTGCTTGACTTCAATGAAATGAACAAGCCTGCCTCATGTCTACCTTAAGGTCGGTGGAACTTTTTTCTGTGGTTGACTTCACTTCGCCCTTGATTCTTTCGCACCAGTCTGCCAAGCCTCTGGGGGTGGTTGCAAAGACTCTAGGCGACCACTATCATAAGATGCATGGGCGATGGAAGGATCCTGGTGGCGTTTCTGGCGTTGCTGATTCTCAGATGTTAATATGCGGGAGAACTTTCGGCACGCTTCTGCGTGGGCATCAGTCAGACAGGGGTGTACGTACCATAGCATCGGCACTATACGAATAAATAGTGTCCATTGTGGAGGATGACTCGCGCGCATAAAGCAGAAAGGTGAAATATGCCGTGGTGGCCTGCGTGGCAGTATTGTAGGCATATGTGACAAATGGGAGCACATGGTCCTAATCACTGTCGTCAGACGTGACAGACATGGCCAACATGTCACCAGTAGTTCGATTGAAACGTTCAGTCAGCTCATTAGTCCGCGGGTAATATGCAGCTGTTGTGCGGTGAATAATATAGCATTTTTAGAAGAGAGGTTCAATGACGTCAAAGAGAAACACTCGGCCTTGGTCACTGAATAATTCACTTGAGGCCACGTTGCGCAGGATTAACGAGGTAACATTGTGTGCAGTAGCACTATACGTAAAGGTGAAATTTCTACATCATGGTGGCCATGATTACCCATCGGTTGCCGCCAAAAAGGCTCGGCAAAAGATCATAAATATTGATTCTTACTTAATCAAATGCATGCTTTGGGCAAGACAAAAGTCTCCTTGGGGCAGCTGAATGGTGAAGAAGATTCTTGCGACGTTGGCACGCGAAGTAGGAGCGTACATAGTGAAGAACGACGGGGGCTACAAGCCGCACCTGACGGCACGGGCGTTCGAAGTTTTAAGTGAGCTTGAGTGGCCGTACTGTGGGTGATCGTTAAGTGCCAGCCTTATGCCCGAGTAGAAATAAAGAGAAAGAACGAGCTAACATTTTCAGCCGCGCGTAGGGTAATCACGGTGACACAAAAGTACATCTCGAATGGTCAAGAAGTGTGCTTGGCGACGGAATGACCGGTTGACAGGAGGGGTCGATGGCATATGCGGAAAGGTGAACATAAAACAACTAGGGGTTCATATTCTGCTCTAAAACCATGTTCCTTACACAGAAGGGAAACTCGGCTAACGGTGTATAGGGAAATTGGTCAAGCCATGTAGTGGGGAGCGAAACACGCGCCTGCGTTTGAGCGTTTTCGACCGGAACAGTAGAGCAGGCTAATTTTGTACTCTTGTAGCCGAAGCGCCCATCGAGCGAGGCAACCATATATATATATATATATATATATATATATATATATATATATATATATATATATATATATATTTATATATCGTGATGAAGGCCAGACTCTAGGCCGAAACGTCGAAATAAACCACGTTGTGACCGCTCACGGAGGATATACTGGAATATATATATATATATATATCTTTATTTAGTTATGATAGGTTTCTGTAAAAATGCTATCGCCGTAAAACAAAATACAGATGAGGGAATGCATGAGAAGGATGCCAGAATGAAATAAAAAGAAACTTTTTGAGCAAGGCTAGATTGCGTGGACGTTTTCAATAAGGTGATGCGAAAGCTATGAAGTATAATGCCAACACGGTTCATTATGCGCCAGATTATTTACAAGATGCCAGTGAGTGGATTAGTGCTTACCTTTCAGGAGGAATCCCTGGTTCTCGCAGAGGGCGTTGAACCCCTCTGCTATCAAGCTACCTGTGAGCACAAGCTCCATCTTCATGTCCTCGGGGCAGTCTTGGCGAGTGAGAGCAGAAGTACACTCCTGGATATCCACACTGAAAAGATTGATGTGTATTAGCATTCGAGCGCTCATTTGTAGGGCTGCTTGCAGCAAGCGCGAATTGCAGGCGCTGCACAAGAACGTAAGCGCAAGTTACTTATGAACGGAATAGTAAAATCGCCCAATCGCGATGCGCAAGTCAGCTTATTCCGGATCACCACGGGAGAGTTTGGATGACATCCTAGGCATTAGTCTTTGGCAGAACCATGTGCCATCAGGACATCGCGCATGAACCTGTCGTTCCCTCGTAATAGTGTTGTGTAGTAGTAGCCACTTCAAGTTAGTTTTAAGAATTGCTCCCTAGATGGCGTGGTGTACATGTCTTTCGAAATAGTATTCATAGATAGCGCTAGTAGTTTTTGTATAGTTCACAATTATAGTGGATAGATGGCACTCTTGAGTAAGAAATTCACAGCATATCCACAGAGCGAATTATGACGAGTGTGTCGAAGCGGCTGTCCATCTGTCACACACACAGACAGACGGAGAGACAGAGAGACAGACAGATAGACAGACAGACTGATGGACGCTTCACCCCACTCGTTATCATTCACTGCGTGGATGTGCTGCGGGTTTTTTTAATGTTAATCAACCCTACGCACTATAGCAACAGTGCCATGCGAACCCGCTCAAGAGTCGAAGTCCACGTTTACTTATATTCTGTTCCAACCCTTTGTTTCATCACTGCCAAAGCTACGGGGTGTAAGAAAGCCACACGCTTGCGCAGTGAAATATATTCCCAGACATTGGTGCCTCGAAAATGACATGGTTGTTCAAAATTGGTGTTTGTATGATGTGTTGCGCCACCTCAATACGTGGTATGTTTTTCTTCATCGCATTTATTTTTTACGCACTTAATGACTTGTGTCGCTTACTGGCAGTAACTACGGTTATAAATCAACATGTCAGCCCCCATGCAGAAGCAACTGCCCGCTTCGACCCGAACTTGCTCCAGCTAAACGCCCACAGCGCTGACAGCAACAAATAAATGGTGAAATCAGCCATCTATTCGTTTCTACCTGTTCTGAAGATGAAGCATCAGGTACGTTTGGTCGTTATTCACGAGATATGCTGTTTGCGTAGCCATATCTGATACGCATACCGCTCCGAGGCATGGGCTTGGGCTGCGTCGCCAGTTCAAGAGCGCTAAACCTCTAAATATCGGACAGCAACCTCGCAGAGCGTCTTGCACGCGTCGGATGCTCCTTTGGTAAAAAAAACAAACAAACAAATTGCAGCTTATCCACGGGGTGAATGTTGAAGAGTAGGGCGTAGCATCCATCCGCTCATTCGTTCTTGCGTCCGTCTGTGTGACCGTCCGTGCGTGCCTCTGTTCGTGCGTCCGCACGTCTATCCGTGTTTCTGTTCCTGCGTTTGTCTATGCATCCGCCCATGCGTCCATCTGTTCGTGCAGCCATCCGTGCGTCCGTCTATGCAGTTGTGTGTCCGTTCGTCAATCTAGTCAACACTCTAAGTAACACCATCTCGCATTTTGTCATCGTATATTCCGCGTATAGTAGCACCGCCATCCAGCAAACATTCCAAGGGCTAAACGAAAGGTGGCACACGCACACTTTCGCACGGCTTGCGCTTCGTGTCTACTTACCACCTTTGACCACCTCGAGTTCATGGTATATACTAGTTCACTGTATTCATGGCACTGCGTCCAAACGCTTGCAAAGCCTTTCTAAAAACAAGGAGGTTACGCCCAGCGAGAATAACGCAGCAACCCTTTATTGTCTGATTTTGCTCCATGTGCATGACAATGTACATGTCAATGGCTGCTAATGGGGAATGAGAGACAGGAGAATTGGGCTTTTACTTTCTTACGACTTGCGCTTCGTATTTATTTTCCACCTTTAACCACCTCGAGTTCATGGTATATGCTAGTTCACTGTATTCATGGCACTGCGACCCAACGATCGCTAAACCTTTCTAAAACCAAGGGGGTTACGCTCAGCGAGTATAACGTAGCAACCTTTTCCTGTCAGATAGTACTTAATGTACATGCCAATGGCTGCTAATGGGGAATGAGAGACAGGAGAATTCAACTTTTAGTTAACGCGCTCGCCGCGATTTTTTTTGTTTTTTATTCAACAACGCACAGGAGAAGTCTCCCACCGACACCACCTTGCAGGTCAAAGCGTAAGACGTGTTACGTACTACGACAAGGGATGAACGAGTGTCGCTTTATAGAGCTTCGCCCCTAAAAAAAGATTGAAACTAAGCATTGCAGCGAGAGACGAAAGAAAACGCGTTGACAAAGCAGCAGTCATGCCGGAGCCATGAACAGAGTCGTAGAGCCAGAAAGTGAAGTTATCCGCCGGTATGATTGTCTACTGATCTTCAGTAGAGCCACAAATGATAATATGAAGACGCCAAACTTCTCGAACTTGAAGTGTAACAACTTTTCTGACAGGTTTACGTATTTTTAAAGTTATTATTCCACCCATTTTACGTAAGCAGTGGGCGTGAAAGGAGAAATAAGCGAGCAGACGCTGTGTAGATAAATAAATAAATAAATAAATAAAAATAAATGAAACAATGAGCGGACTACACGGCTCGTATGAATACATGTAAAGGGGCTAATCGCCTTTCCAGTAGCCTCTACAGTGGTGAAGGGAAGTTCTGAAACAGAGTATAGACGGTTTCCAGATTGCAAGCGTTGTACTCCCCAAACTTCCGGTCACTTTAATTACCAGCTCCTAAATTCGAAACTGAAAACAGGTTATCAAGTTAATAAATGCGAAGGAATTTTTAGCGAACTTCGGCGACATTGAGCGTATCTAACTGTCTATCTATCTAGCCGCCTACAGCATTTAACCCTACTGGCCGTTTCGATAATGGTATCAATACTAAACTTAATATGCCGTAATATGACTGTATGAAGAATATATTTGACTAGTCATAACATAAAAATCATAATATGCGTGTCATGAATGTCATAGTTTAGATTCCATGTTCCTGCAGCTCTTCCGGTGGTTTCGTTCACATGGCATTGCAAAACTGGTACGGTATGACATGATTGCATGGCAAACACAAACGACAGACCCTAATATGAAAATTATGAACTGCGTGTCATGTAACGACATGGCTACACGCCACGCTCATGGGGTGCTTGCGGCTATTTCGCTAGCTTCACTTATACCAAATTTAGAATTACGGGACGTGACTGGATGACGAAAGTGTAGCGAAACTGCGGGGTTCTTCAAGCTATAGACACATCTGACGACCATCCGGACGAAGAAGACTGGGATCAATTCCACACAGGCAAGCGATGACAAGTTGACACGATGATTTCGAGGAGCGCGCGTTGGGGGTTTATTTATCTAATACAATTTAAATTTACACAATGCACTAAGTCACAAATACGAAACACGGAAAATGATGGTATACCCTTCGGCTTGCATGACTGGTCTCCAGTGATGAGACGCGCTCTTGACCCCGAGTCCGCTCATTCCAAAAAGGGCTGAAGTCGCTGCCTAAATAAGGCTTTCCAGCATCCACGGATGCGTGGACCAATCAGGCAAGCCGAGGATAACCAATCCAACACGAGTTTTCATGGTCGCATGAAGCCTACCTCGCAACAAAGCTGTGGCAGATTCTGGAAACGGGCACTTTCTCTAAAATGGCCTTGACGCGCTAACAAGTGCTCAAATTTCGGTCTACTTTTGCCCCGGAGGACCTAAGCGGCGACACGTTCGTTTGAAGCGTGGGGGCACTGTGGTTAGAAGAAGGAGAAAGGCAGCTAGTTTTTGCAGTCTGGTCAAAAGCATGTCGTGGTGCCTGCTTTGGCGCGAAGCGCACAGTGACCGGCCGGATGCAGCACTTTCTGTTCAGATTCTCATTCTTCCTCAAGGCGCCCTCACCGAGACAAGTCGTTAAATAGCGCCTCCAACAGGAGCATCTGGCAAAGATTGAACTATAGCTGTAGCCGAAAAAGAAAAAGCCCTTCGCAAGACATTGCCTTCGTGACACCTCCCCCATACGAAAAAGAGTGACCCACTCGTTTTATCTCCAAACGCAAAACGAAGTAGACTAAAAACACAGAAAGGTTTTGCATTCAACAAGTGTGTGATGTGCTTATTTAAAGATGTTTATACATGTGTCTAAAAGATAAAAGCTTAAAACAATTACATATTTAAAACCATGCCCCGCCGTGGTGGTCTAGTGGCTAAGGCACTCGGCTGCTGACCCGCGGGGCGCGGGTTCGAATCCCGGCTGCGGCGGCTGCATTTCCGATGGAGTCGGAAATGTTGTAGGCCCGTGTGCTCAGATTTGGGTGCACGTTAAAGAACCCCAGGTGGTCTAAATTTCCGGAGCCCTCCACTACGGCGTCTCTCATAATCATAGAGTGGTTTTGGGACGTTAAACCCCACATATCAATCAATTATTTAAAACCACAGGTGAAAAACAGAAATCATTACGAAGCAGAAATGAATGCAGTTCACTCGTCGGCACTATAATAAAACTCCGTGTCCGTGTCGTAAGCGCCGACATTCTGTTGTGCGTCGGTATCACTTTGAAATGTCTTCCAGTCAGAGTAATGTTCAGTGTCAGTGTCGTAGCCTTCGCACTGCCATACTGGAACACTGGTCTCTGTCCCGCGCACACCATGTCGCAAACGGAGTTCTTGACCCACTCGCGAGCCACACTCGCGCTGAACACTTGGATGCAATTCCTTTTCATCACTGTTCGCACTGCACCGGCGCACGTGAACACCTCTATGTTGTTTGTGGATATCACGCCTTGCACTGAACTTGCGCACACCACCACTTCGAGTGCGCTCCTCCTGATCCTCACCAGATTCATCGCGCATAGATGGATGTATGGATGGAATAGGTTGGCGATGCAGGCAGTAAAAGTAAAAACAGAAACGTGGGCAGCGCAAAATGATATATTGGAAGAACCTTGGATGAATTCGGAATCGACAGGCGTTCAGACTATAACCTCTTAGTTCTTACTTAGTGTGCAAAAATATCTGAAATAGAAAACAGGCCCTTAAAGGTAGCTTATCTGGACACCACTGGGGCGTATTACAAAGTTAGAAGATTTTGTGGTGCATATTGAAAAAAGTGGGCACAGGTGACGACTGTAGACAGCTTTTAAAAGAAATATACCTATGAAATACAGTTTGCATAGAATCGGAAGAAATAAGTAGCAACAAAAGGGTTAAAATGAACAAGAGGCTGTGACAGGGATGTCTTTTTCTCCGCTGTTATTCATGCTGTACATGGTGAGGATGGAAAAGCGCTTGACGGTAGCAGTGTTTGGTTTATTCTGTCACCTAAACAGCCTGGCGCCATGGTTGAATGGAAGTTCTAGGTCTATTTTACTCAGACAATACTACCTTAATTGCGGACAGTCACGACAATATACAGCGACCGGCAAATGTATGCTGAAGGGAAGGCGAGGCTCTAAGCCAAGGATTTAGTGCAACAAAATCAAGAGTGATGGTATCTGTTGTGCGTTCACGAAGATCAGGCGGTCTTAATACTAGGCCAAGAAATACCAAGGGTAAGCGAGTACAAGTACCTCGGAGTATGAATAAATGAGGGAGATAGATATATCAAGGTACAGGAACATCATTAACAGCAATGGGAAAGAGGAATGCTGCAACAAAGAAGCACAGAGCGTTATGAGGATAAAATAGGACCGAACTCCTATGAGGTCGTTGGAAATGTGTAATGGTTCCAGGGCTTACTTTCTTGAATTCAGTGGTGTGCATGATGTCAGATGTGCAATTAGGAATGAATGTAAATCAAAGGACTGTGGGACGCCTCGCGTTGGGCGCTCACCGAAAGACGACGAATGTGGCTGTAAAAGGGGATATGGAATGGACAGGCTTTGAAGTAAGGGAAGCTCAGGGCAAAATGAGATTTGAAGACATACTTTGGAAATCGAAGGCGGGTAGATAGTGTTTGTATAGGAAGAGCGTGGACAAAAAGTGGAGAAAAATAACTAGGAGGCTCACCAGTAAATATACAGCTGGCAGTTTGGGTGACACGCCAACAAGCAGTATCAAGCGAAAAGTCAGCGGGGTGGAGAGAATTTATTGCTTGATAGAGATGGAAAAGAAGCCGACACTCAGTATACCGAAAGGGCTAGAACAAAATATGGCGGGAGAGATTTCATGATAATTCAAGGGGAAGCGCTTTACTGTTTGAAGTGAGGTCGGGTAGCTTTAGAATACATAACTGTTTTGAAATGAGCGCCCACTACTTAGACGCGGACAGAAAGACATGGACAAGCGCTTGTCCCTGTCTTTCTGTCCACATCTAAGTAGCGCGCTCTCATTTCCAAACAATCAAGTATCACCAACTCGCCCAGTCAACCATATTTAGAGTACATAATCATAAGGCGAAGCTCAATAATGAGGAAGAACAGCGAGTTTCAATGAAGAGGAAGAACAATATACACGCTGTAGGGGAGCTAAGGAAATGATGGAACATGTTTTGATTTAATGCGGCGATAATCAGCCAGGTATACGTGTGGGTACAACCTTACATGAGGCTTTGGGTTTTAGGGACAAACATGAAAAGCTGAACACGTCCGCGATCGAAGCAACTACGAGATGGTTAGACTATTGGTGGCAGAAAAGTAGGGATAAAGGACTGAAGTTGTGAGAAAATGAGGTCAGTCTGCCTGAAGAGGTAGAGATGTACCATAAATGTTTTTTTCGATATGTTAAGATCGATTTATTCGAAGTAGACATTAGGCCAGTATAGAAAGAAAGTTACCTTTTCATTTTTTTCTTGCGAGCCTGGCCTCACACATGTCACCGCCCTGTTATGAAGGGGACGCTCACAGCGTCCGTCCGTCCGTCCGTCCATCCATCCATCCATCCATCCATCCATCCATCCATCCATCCATCCATCCATCCATCCATCCATCCATCCATCCATCCATCCATCCATCCATCCATCCATTCATCCATCCGTCCATCCATGCAGGCATACATGCATGCAAGACGCAGCTAAAGAAGCTTCGGACACAGCTATTGAAGTGACAAAACGTTCTGAGATAAAAAATGAAGGTATATTGTAAATTGTGTCCAGCTTGGGCGTATAGTCTCAGCAGCGCATGCCCAAAAGTTCACGCTGCTTTTCATCTCAAAGAGAATTATATGAGGCAATTTGCCACGTGTTATGACAGCTTTCAGCGCTGTATCAGCTTGGAATTCCTTTCCACCGAAACTAATGCTTGAAAACTGAAGACCGGCAGCGTTAAAGTACGTGTCCAACAAACTGATAACATTCCCCGACGTTTCAGACGAACCGCGATAGAGCGGAGTCCTCGTCAAAGGCCATTGGCTGAAGTGAACCTATAGGGTGGTGTGTATTGCTACATGCGCCGTGTGCTAGTCACTAAGGCTGGTACGTGCGGTCATTTGCGTCGCCAAAGGGTGGTTCGTTCCGTTCTGTTGAACCAAGTTTAAGGTTTTTACAGACATATGTGACTGCTCGGCTGTATATGCACTGCAATAGGATCAGTTCAAGCGCTTGCCGAGAGTGCTGCATATCGTCGTCGTACTCTCCATTGGCCAAGAGGTGTTGGTGCTGCTCTTTACTGGAAGCACACTGTAACGTGCACTTGGCATCGTTCCAAGCTGGAGGAATATTAAATATTGTGTGAATGCAGCGTTTCAGCGACTCAGTGGTAAATGAAGTTTTGCAATGCTGTTAGGTATCTAAAGGCACTGTAACATGTCCCAAGAGTTATATTAGTGTCTGACAGATCTCTTTGTTGTACGGTCGTGGTTTTACTGCAGCAAAATAGTTCTGCCTAGTAGATTCTGACTTATTGGTACATAAATTGCCCCTTGAAAATAACAAAAAAATGGGCCACTCGTGCGTCGGGGTTGTTTTTACCTACGGGCATCGCTGAAAAAGAAATGTATGAAATATTTCCACGGGAGGCGTACATTGCTTCAAGCCTTCACCACACGCAATGAAAAAAGTTTCGAAGTACTCATTCTTAATTTCACATATGTCGAAGGTGGTTAGCGTTGGCATGGCTAACAGATTTTAAAAATATATATACGTGTATTAGTAATGGCATCAAAATCAATTGTTTCACGGCAATTATGTGCGCGTCAACAGTGAACTGGCTGAAATTTACCGCTTTTTTCAAATAAGCTCAATATAGCGTAGGCTAACAATTTTTTACTTGAGCTCCGTAGTCTCCGTACTGCTGACCCAGCTTAAACTTTTCAAACTCTTTATTAAATATAAAGATATGACGTCATAGGCAAATCAATTTTATTGTGTGGATTGATTTGCTTCAGTTTTTCCTGTTATTTATTTAGGCGAAAGCTGCAGCTGTTTCATCAAACACGGATATTAACCACGGGCGTCCTGTGTCATCAGAACGAGTGATGCAAAAAATCATGGCGTGATGATGTCACAGGTGGATAAAGTTTGGGAAGTCATCAGGACGCCATACGGCGTGTGTTATATGATTAGGCCATCGCCTCATCAGAAGGGACCATGAAGGCAAAGCAACTATTAATATGGATAGGATAGCTAAAATAACGGTGGGGTTCTGCAGAGAGCTGTACAATAACCGGGACAACCTCGACCATAATAAATTAACTAGCAGTAACCCAGAAGCCATCCCACCAGTAATGACAGAAGAAGTCAGAAAAACCTTGGAGGGAATGCAAAGAGGTAAAGCTGCTGGTTAGAATCAGGTAGCATCAGACCTGCTGAAACACGGAGGACAGATCATCTTAGAAAAACTTGCTACCCCATTTACGAAGTTCTCCTAACGGGGCGGGTACCACAATCTTAGAAGAATGCTAACATCATCGTAATTCATAAGAAATTGGACTGCAAGAATTTGAAGAATTACAAGCCGATCAGCTTCGAATTACAAGCGATCAGCGTCGGGCGTTGCGGAATGAACCATAGAGGCTGATGGTACCAAACGAAACTCCCACTTCATTACCATAAAAATCACAAAACAAAACAACAACAAAAACACGCACACATTGAAAAACAAAGAAAAGGAAATGTCTTTATGACGCGCGTTTCAACGTCCGACACCGTTTGCGTTTTGTAGTTCTCGCGCTTACAGTTGTGGCGTGGCCTCCGGTCCGCTGGGATTCCCTCTCAAGCAATATGACACGCCATATCGATGCTCAACGGTGGCGACGATGTTGAAGAACCACTATAGCGGTAGCTTCAGTGGTTTCTTGCCGAGGCAAGTGCTCGGGCGGGATGCACTGCCGACCAGGGTCGGTGGTGGTTCCGGGGTTGCTCGCCGAGGTCGGTGCTCGTGCGGGAAACTGCAGTTCAGGATCAGCGGTTGCTCTGTGCGCTGCTCGCCGAGTCAGGTGCACGGGCGTGAACCATTGCCGTCATGTTCCTCACTCGCCCATCACCCCCTTCTTCAAAACTCACGGCCCCGCGCACTCTTTTCTCGTCTTCTCTACCCTCATTCCAGCGTTTAAATTACCTATTCAAGGCAACTTCTTTCTCTTCTTTTTTCTTCATGTGGTCATTTTTGACAATAGATAGATAGATAGATAGATAGATAGATAGATAGCTGGATACGCTCAAAGTCGCCGAAGCTCGCTAAGAAATGCTTCGCACTTAAAACTAGCTACCCTGTTTACGAAGTTCTCCTAACGGAGCGGGTACCACAATCTTGGAAGAATGGTAACATCCCCGTTATCCTTAAGAAATCGGACGGCAAGAACTTGAAGAATTACGATTAGCTTCTCTCCATTGTATACAAGCTATTTACAAGGCTTATTGTTCACATAATTAAGACAAAAGTATATTTGAATCAACCAAAGCAACAAGCAGGATCTCGAATAAACTATTCTCAAATCGACCACATTCAGGCTATCAATTAGGTATTAGAGGAATGCTCAGAATGCAACTAACCACTTTACATAGCCTTCACTATTACGAGAAGGCATTTGATTCAGTAGAGAGATATCAGGAGTCAGGTCGACACTGTGTAATCAGTGTGCCAACGATACAATATAAACATCCTGGATGAAATTCACAAAGGATCGACTGTCATTATAGTGCTCCATAAAAAAGTGTCACAGTACCAATAAAAAAAGGTGCAAGAAACGGGACACAATCTTCGCAATACTATTTACCGTGCGCTTACAGGAGGTTTTCAGTGACCCAGAAGGAGAAGAGCTAGAGATAAGAGTAATGGATAGTACCTTAGTAATCTGCGCTTCGCCAATGACATCGAATTGATGAGTAACTCAGGGGACGAACTGCAATTCATGATTACTCAATTAGGCAGGAAGAGCAGAAAAGTAGGTCTTAAACTAATCTGCAGCAAGCGAAAGGATTGTATGGCAACCTTGGAAGAGAACAGTGCTTTGAGATAGATAGCAGTGCACTTGAAGTTGTAAAAGAATACGCATCTCTAATTAGGGTAGGTAATTACCGTGGAGCCAAACCAAGAGATTTAAATAACTACAAGAATAAGAATGGGGCGGAGCACTTTGACAAGCACTCAAAAATTATGACTGATAGAATGCCACTATCTCTCAAGAGGAAGGTATATACCAGCTGCATCTTGCCGGTACTTAGCTATGAAGCAGAAACCTGGAGACTTACAAAGAGGGTTCAGCTTAAATTGAAGACGACGTAGCGAGTTATTGAAAGAAAAATGATAACTGTAACCTGAAGAGACAAAAGAAAAGCAGAGTGGATCAGGGAACAAACCATGATGGAGGATTTCATAGTTGAAGTCAAGAAGGGGAAATAGACATGGCCGGGCATGTAGCGCGCAGGCCGGATAGCCACTGGCCAATAAGGGTAACTGACTGGATTCCCAAAGAAGGCAAGCGAGTGAGCGGGAGACATAAAGTTAGTTGGGCTGATAAGAAAAGGAAGTTTGCGGGTATAAAGTGGCAGCAGCAAGCAAAAAACCGAGTTGAGTGGAGGAACATGTGAGAGGCCTTTCTACTGCAGTGGACATAGTCAGGCTGATGATGATGGTGATATTAGTGCAAGGTTGAGTAATAGCAGCTGAAAAATCAAGCGCGTGGCAGACGCCCTGCGCTTTGACGCGGCTTCCACAGTGGAGGAAGCCCCACGTAGGACGTGACACGGGAGTTCAACGCTAAAGGCTCCCACTATTCTCTATGTCCTCGAATGGCGCTTTGGATACTCCTCCTATTTTACGTCACTCTAGTCGCAGACAAACACTCTACGTTCCCTTCATCTCTAAGGTCTTAATTAGGAGTTGTATAGTCAGCGAGGCCACCGCTGAAGACCGCCACGTGTTCGCACACTCATTCGCGGTCACACTGTAAATAAGGGACGAGTTTGCAGCAAAGCACAAAGGAAAAGTGCTAAAGGGCAATGACATGCGCGTGACGTAGCTCCTTTTTCTCTTGCCATCCTTTCCATCCTAGTTTTTAGCAAGCTCGTTGAGAGAGAGGACACAGAAAGCAATTACAGAATGCCACCTATTGTTTATCGTACTCGACCGATTCTAAAAAAAACTGCGCGGCCGTCGATTGGTGAGGCAATTGGCATCTTGAATAGTACCATTAGGTGGTAACTTCTGACACTGTATACCAAAAACACATTACAATATCCAAAGGTGGCGAAATGTTCCCGTAAAGAAAAGCAACATCACGTACATTCTAAATGACGATAATCAGAGTTATAACGACAATATGAGCATACGAACGTCAGAAAGATGAATATTGGTCACTTAAAAGGACAGAATGAATACCAAAGGAGCAGAGACGCCGCTGAGCACGCTGGAGTTAGCTGAGTTATACATTGAAAATTCGCAGGCATTACATGTATAGAGCACATAAGAGACAGGTGAAATCAGATATCACGTGGACAGGTCTTGTGGACACAAAGTATGCTGAGTAGGACAATAACTATGAAGATGAGCATGCTGAAAAGCTTAAGGCTGATCCAAGTGCCTGTTTGCAATGCTAAAAAACGCTTCCTTCCCCCTGAAGTTCTTGTTCACTTTGAGTCTCACATGAAAACGCGTACATTGTCGACATAATCGACTGCCTATAATGTAACCTGGATTTCCCTACAATAAATATTTTCCTTTAAAGATGAACTTACTTGCAGATGACCTTTTGAATTTCGTCTGCGCCTCGCCGTGCCGCTCGTCGTAATGCATTGGTGAATCCAAGACGTGAAAACTTTTGCTCGGTGCAGTTAAGTATCTGTTCAGCTTGACACTCGTCACGCATACCTTGTCCACCTAGAAATTGCGTTGAAGAATAACGAAATTGCTCAGTTAGAACTAGTGCAACAGTGAATCGTTATTCATTTTTCAAGAATATATGCGAACAAGTGCCTCAGTCACAACATTAAATGAATGTCTAACAAAGATGTAATGGTAAAATTGCAACCTTTAAAACATACCATCGATTGAATCACCGTATATGAAATCTGCGAGTCATTCCACTACAAGAAGGCGGATGAAAATTTAGTCTTCTAAATATAATAAGCGTTTCGCTCATAGGTTTTTCAAAGTAGGATGACAAGTAACACTTGAGTGCATGGCGGACAACTTCGAGAGGGTGCAGCTCACGTGAAATCCCTTTCTTCACTATAAATATAGCTAGTAGACCGCACAACCGGTACTACCTGTGCCTCAAAACTTCACGCCTTCAGAGAGCTACTGAACTGCGCCGGAACAATGCCTTCCTACTTTACCATTTATAGCTAAGAGGACTTTTTATTTGTTAATTTGTGGAACCTTATAAGATTGTGATGGTGCTTGTGGCCAAAGGTCAAGCTAAAAAAAACGTTACCTCACATAGGCTTCTAGCACCATGCATGCATTCATCGCGCATATACTCAAATGCGCGAGGTAAATATTTTAGAATAAGAACTAGAACTCATAGTAGAAATGACTGCAGACAGAGGTGGAATTCCATCACATAAAAATGTGACTAGAGCTTAGAACAACTGAAATCATATACAGTATTAATAGAGCAATAAGGTATACACAAGCAATAGCACAAAACAGAATTACTGAGCTCCTTACTGATCAATCGCAATGGAATTTGATAACACAAATTGCAACTCCTAAATAAGGAAATAAGTAAGAAATACCAGAATGAAGCTCTGTATGAATAAACAAGAAAATTGTTGTTTTCGAGCACCATAATCAACAAAATATTTTTTGAATGGCTGATGGCTGTCAGCGCGAAATATGCAGTAATACACATTAATAAATCTATGGGAGTATTGAAAACCTCTACAGTATTGTAACTACACTCTAAATTAGGTGCCGGATAACGAACGGCACATAGGCAGTGTGCTCCTGCATACTGACTAAAATCCTGTCTATAGAGGCCCAGCAATAGAAAATACCCGTGACATCCACGCAGCACGGAAGTCACGCATACAGCCGGTAAGAGCAGGCGCAAGAAGAAAAAAAGAAGAAAAAAAAGGGAGAGCCGCCGTCTCCGTCGCGCCAGCCTGCCGCCAGGAGCTGGTATCAACTTACGCAGAATCGTTCAGCACAAGCGTGAGGGCGGAAAAAAAAAAGAGAAACGCCCCCCCCCCCTCCTGCCGTCGCCACGCCAGCTGGGCGCCCGGCGCTGGCGTGACGTTCACCGTTGCCGCCATTCCGTGGCTTTTGTGCCTCGCCGTTTCGTCCCGCGGTCTTGTGATGGTGGTTTTTCTGCGAGATGGTCTGAGACGGAAACATTTTCCAGTGCTATGTGGCACACTTTATTCAAGATATTATACATCTCTCTGCATTGGAAATACACTCGGATGTGCAGTCCTATTGTTACTCTTTTGACTTCAATCATCATCATCATCATCATCTGCCTGACTACGTCCACTGCAGGACAAAGGCCTCTCCCATGTTCCGCCAGTTAACCCGGTCCTGTGCTTGCTGCTGCCAATTTACACCCGCAAATTTCTTAATCTCATCTGCCCACCTAACCTTCTGTTTCCCCCTAACCCACTTCCCTTCTCTGGGAATCCAGTTGGTTACCCTTAATGACCAGCGGTTATCCTGCCTACGCGCTACATGCCCGGCTCACGTCCATTTCCTCTTCTTTATTTCAACTATGATATCCTTAACCCCCGTTTGTCCCCTAATCCACTCTGCTCTCTTCTTGTCTCTTAAGGTTACACCTACCATTTTTCTTTCCATTGCTCACTGTGTCGTCCTCAATTTAAGCTGAACCCTGTTTGTAAGTCTCCAGGTTTCTGCTCCGTAGCTAAGTACCGGCAAGATACAGCTGTTATATACCTTCCTCTTGAGGGATAGTGGCAATCTACCTGTCATAATTTGAGAGTGCTTGCTGAATGTGTTCCACCCCATTCTATTCTTCTAGTTACTTCGATCTCGTGGTTCGGCTCTGCGGTTATTACCTGCCCTAAGTAGACATAGTCTTTTACAACTTCAAGTGCACTATTACCTATCTCGAAGCGCTGCTCCTTTCCGAGGTTGTTGTACGTTACTTTCGTTTTCTGCAGATTAATTTTAAGACCCACCTTTTCGCTCTCCATGTTTCTGCTCTCCTTTGACATCAATAAAAGAGTACAAACAACTTTTCGTTCATCAGTTGTGGTGGTATGACACTGTGTCATGCACTAAACAAAAAAGTACTAGTGCATACTTGACAGCTTTCTGAAACACTGGCCTATGTATGTTGACGCTCATGTTTTACCAAACAAGTTGAACTGGGGATTTTAGGAAAGCATGGCAAAAAACAAACAAACCGAAGGTTGCGAGACAGAAAAAATATCGAAATTGAAAATCTATTGGTTGATACTTGATTAGTGGTTGCGTAATTTGATGGTGAATGTCAAGTGCAGAAGTCAGAAGTCAGGTGCAGAAGTCAACAGGAGAGCCCCGCCGCGGTGGTATAGTGGCTAAGATACACGGCTGCTGACCAGCAGGTCGCGGGTTCAGATCCCGGCTTCGGCGGCTGCATTTCCGATGAAGGCGGAAATGTTGTAGGCCTGTGTGCTCATATTAGGGTCCACGTTTAAGAACCCCAAGTGGTCGGAACGTCCGAAGCCCTCCACTACGGCGTCTCTAATAATCATATGGTGGTTTTTAGAGGTGAATGACCACACATCAATCAATCAATCAATCAATCAATCAAAGTCAGCTGGAGAGCGTATGTCATCGACATTTGCTCACTCTTTTGAATAATAAGTGCACTTCTCATATTCCAGCATGAATTTGTAACAGTGGACCACGGCCAATACAACCAGTGTACTGCTGTGGAGATAATGTACCAGCTGCAAAAATCCCCATTTTCTAAAGAGCAACTGCTAGCAGTCAGAATATTTTGAGGTTCGTTCTGCGCCATTTCTTGACCCCAACTGCATGCCGACGTGCGCGAAAGTGATGTGCAGATGCATTAATTATTTGAAGGGAGACCGACCTGTCCGTCGCTAGTTTGTGTACGTCATACTTAACCTTGGCGCGCGTTTCGGCATTCACTTGAACAGCAATGTGATGCTGAATAAAGGTAAGAGTAGCCACTACCAATAAATAACATCAGTTAACAACTGCAAATGAGTAAAAAGCGCTCTATATAGTGAAACAATGCGCGTAAATTCTAGTTGCAGAAATAAGTAACCAGTAAAATGCTAAAAAGGTATTGCTGCCCCAGCGTACAGGTCGCGGTAGTTCGCGCGTACGAAATGCAAATGTTAGGGTAGGCACGCTAAAATACCCATGATACGTTTATGTGCGAAAGTGCATTGTCTTCAAACAGCTTGGAATAGGCTGCTTTCCCTGACACGCGTGTACCTCCCGACACAAATCAGCGAAATTGCTCAGAGCACATGCACGTGCGAGAAACATACGCAGGTTTCGACAGCCGAACACAGCCTCGTCCACGAATTTCGGTTAGCGTAACAACCACAGTTCACGGGGAAGCACGTAAACGACGCGCAAACACACGTTAATCGTTCTTGCGGAACGGCGCACCATGAACCGAAGTCGGAGCCGAAAACACTCAGCGTAGTTGTCTGGAATTCATAAAGCCTTACAAAGTATTCGCTGATCAAAGGCATTCACATTGCACAAAAACAGTTCAAGGTTCTGAAGACGGATTGCAAAAACGCACTCGGTATATATATATACCCGCAAAAAGATTAGCCGTCATGCGGTGGCGCTGTGGTGCAATGGGGGATATCAAGGGAGCGTACCATACTGTAATTCAAGAGGAATTGTGGGGAATACTAGACACACTAGGCGTGGAAGATGTAGTCACTAATCTTTTAAAGGATATCTATAAAGGTAACAAGGTAATTATAAAGTGAGAAAACAGGTAGCCAAGCCTACAAAGGTAAAACGGGGGCTTAGGCAGGGCAGTCCTCTGTCATCCTTATTATTTATGATGTACCTACAAGGATTAGAGGCCAAATCAGAGGAAAGTGCACTGGGCTTCAGCCTCTCTTTCGTCAAACATGGAAAACTCATTGAACAGGCACTACCAGCATTGATGCACGCAGATGATATAGTGCTAATGGCTGACAACAAGGAAGATTTGCAGAGATTGGTGGACATCTGCGGTAATGAGGGAGGTAGGTCAGATTTCAGATTGAATAAGAAAAATCAGCAGTCATGGTTTTTAATGACAATGAAGGTAGTGAGCTTTGAATACAGGAGGTCACGCTAGAGATAACACATAAATACAAATATCTGGGCGTATGGATAAGCAATGGAGCCGAGTGCCTAACGGAACACGATATATACGTGACGACTAAAGGTAACATGGTAATGAAAAACAGGGCACTGTGGGATTACAATAGGTATGATGTTGTGAGAGGAATATGGAAAGGGGTCATGATTCCTGGTCTGACGTTCGGCAATGCGGTCTTGTGCATGAGATCAGAAGTTCAAGCAAGATTAGAAATTAAGCAACGTGGAATAGGTAGGCTTGCCTTAGGAGCTCACGAGAATACACCAAATCAGGGAGTACAAGGTGATATGGGATGGACGTCATTTGAGGGCAGGGAAGCCAGCAGCAAGATAAAATTTGAGAAGCGATTGAGGGAAATGGGGGAGGAGCGTTGGGCTAGGAAGGTATTCAGCTACTTGTACAAGAAGAAGTGGATTCAAAATGGAGGAAGCGAACCAGAAAATTGACTGGTAAATACTTAGAAAACAGCAGGGGGCCAAACCAAACAGAATTATCGGTTAAGAAAAAGGTGAAGGATGCTGAGACCAGTATGCGGAGATTTGGCATGATTAAGAAGTCCACACTAGAGATCTATCGAACTTTTAAGGAGGAAATCACCAAGGAGAGGATCTATGATAATACTCTGTGTAGTTCTCTACTGTTTGAGGCCAGGACGGGAGTATTGCTAACCAAGACATATCGGGCCAAAACGAAGGGGTAGACACAGTATGCAGTGCGTGTGGAGAGGAAGAAGAAACTGCCAAACACTTGATAATATTCTATAAAGGGCTTCACCCTATAGTTCAGGTTGATGGCACAGAGTTTTTCAAAGCACTGGGGTTTAGGGACAGTGAGGGCAAAATAGACATTAAGCGGGTAGAAATAACTAGAAGGAGGTTATCTGATTGGTTGCTAAAGTCAAGGCACGAGTGAAAATGAAACCCTTCGCTGCAAAGTACGAATCCTCAACCTCACTATTTAAGAAAAAAAATAAATGTAAATTTCGTTTCATTAGGTATTACGGCTTGACAGCGCTAGCCACTATCCGATTTAAAGGGTACAGCCATATCCATCCATCCATCCATCCATCCATCCATCCATCCATCCATGAATCCATCCATCCGTCCGTCCGTCCGTCCGTCCGTCCATCCGTCCGTCCGTCCGTCCATCCGTCCGTCCGTCCATCCGTCCGTCCGTCCGTCCGTCCATCCATCCATCCATCCATCCATCCATCCATCCATCCATCCATCCATCCATCCATCCATCCATCCATCCATCCATCCATCCATCCATCCATTCATAAGACATCTACTTCACGTGGCTGTGGTACCGAGTTCAATTGCAGGGCTGTGCTTTGCATGTTAATTTCGCAAATATCGGCGATTGTGATACTAAGGGTTTTCTGATTACCTGTAGTCGTAATGCCCGCCGCATTCTCGGCAAAAAAGTGCTCTGAAGATAGTGAAGTAATACTTCTTTTTCCGCCACAGCATGAAGGCCGGGCCGCCTACGGAAAGTCACGCCTAACCACAGGCCGTCTCTTGCGAGGAAAAATTTGACCTTAAATTCTGGCTATTTTGAAGTCCGGTTTCTCGCAACACGGCCTGGTTTCTCTGGCCGGTTTCTCTGCAACACGGCTACGGAGCCGCCTAGAAGCGGTGATCATTTGACTTGATTTCTCGTCTGCGGGTGTGTAGTCTAGCCAGTACTTGACTTAGAGTGTATAATCCACAATCTGGTCGGGTCTTTAGCATAACAAATGTGGAATGTACAAAGTAATACTGAGTAGAAGTATTGCTATAAGTAGATAGAAATCTTTCAGAATCGGCTTTCACGATGTCATTCTTTCGAATCAAAATCGCCGTCAACCATTTTTGTGACTACTGTAGTAATGAGGAGAAAACACTTCGGTCCCTCTAGGTCACATAGATGGAAGACCGCTGACGACAGACATTATTTTGAAATTTGTTCTTGAGAGGTTATCATGGCCGAATGTGACTATTGCAGTGCTGGAATTCTTTAACACATCAGGCTTGTACCAGTAGCTGTAGCCCCATGGCGTTATCATCTCTGTGAGAGGTTCGACATTGTGCGTGCGTGCTATTTGCGTCTTTCTGTTTTGTTCGGAGTTTATCTTTACAACTCCCCACTCTTTTCCCCAGTGTAGGACAGCATACCAGTTCTGCATTGGTTCACATCCCTGCATATCCTTCCTCTCTTGTTCCTTGGTTCCTAAACTTTCATTGCACACTAACATCTACAGTGCAAGTACATGAAACACTTAGCAATCACGTATACGCTTCAGTAGTAGTGATATATGTACACCTCAGCTTAATTACCCCAACATATTTATAAAAATATATACTGCCACCTGTAGAGCCAACCTAAGTCGACTTTCTAGCTCAGGATCTTGATTGCCGGGAAGCTTGTAACCGGACTTGGTATCTTGCTTCTATACAGCCCAAAATTTTTACAGTAGATATTCAGTTACATAGTGTTACCCCATAAAAAGATTGCTTTACGCACACTGCAACCTGCTAAAGAAGTAGCAGCTTAGAGACATAGTCGTCAGCTAGAGTTAGCATGGCGTATGCAGAGCGGTGAGTTGTTGTGGGGTGCAGTGTATATGGGTGCCGCAAAGAGCATAGCCAGCTCCTGTGCCACATTTCTGACAAGTCGGTTCCACGAAGGGAAAGCGGATGTCCAACGCTTGGGACGAAGGGTCTCTCGGTTGTTCACACAGTGGACGAGCAGAGCCATCAAAGCCAACGCCGGTTTTCGGCAAAAGGGGATAGCCGACTGGAAAGCGTGTCTAGCAAGAACCATGCGGCGAGTGCATGGTCGTCCGGTTTTAAGTAGATTGTTTGGCATTCACGTGTCCCGTTTGAGAATGCCGTAAAGGCAAGGAAGTAGCTTTATACCTGGGTGGACTGAGTATTCTTGGGATGGTGGGCGCCTCCCTGTCACACGCATGTATTTGGACTGTCCTCAGCATATGGGTGGCGTGCAAATTAAACCAATATGGCTATCTGGAGGATGACCGCGAGCGAGTAGGAGGGCATAAAAGTGCGCTGTAGAAGTTGTTTTGACAAATGTAACAACGTCAGGTCGCTTTCATGCAGCGGCATTGAGTTCCACATTGAAATAAATTACAAGTGTACGCAAAATGAAGGGTGAATGAGTAAAAAGTTGCCAAACAACCATTCATATGGTGGCCAAAACGAAGAAGCCTCAGCACAATTAACGAGCATCGATTACCACTTCATTCTCCGCTGCATTGATTCTCTTGTGTCCGCCGATGTCATGCTGAGTTTCCTTGAACAGAGGCTGCGACGATATACACCATTTGCGGCTGCCTTGCCACGCTGTACCAATTAAACAGCGGCTGCATTATTTCATATGTTGTGACCCAGCTCGCGGACTTGTTGTCTTGAAAGGACCCATTGGCAGTTGACAAAGACGAAAGGAGTAGAAATGCATCATATATGCCATACGCATTGCTTTGTCACTCTCTAAAACAAATTGATTGAAGCTGTATGTTGTGAAAGAAAACGGCTATTTTTCGATAAGTGTAAGTTTGAAAACTAGTATAATTTAGACCACGACAATACAAAGCTTTTATTTATTTGATTTAATATGCGAATTAGACTCATGATACGCTGGGGTCGGTAATATTCTAAGGAAGTTTTTGCAGTCTTGTTAGCAAAAACTTGTTAGCAAGTTTATTGGGTTGGGTGGTTGGCTGAAATTAGGAAGCGCTCATGATAGACTAACTTATATTAGTTTGCATTAACAATGATAGTGAAACAGATAGGGTTCGACAAAGATAACTTTGTAATATAGTGCAGCTGAATTCTGAAGGGGGCTCAGAGCAGGAAAATTCCGCTAAAGCATACAAAGGTAGCGCGCGTGCACGTGAGTTTTTCTATGCTCATGTCCGATTGTGCTTTCCTTTTCTCCCACCTGTCCTTCTTAAAACGCAATACAATCAAGTTTATTAAAAGATATAGAGAGAAATAACTTTAATAATGGCACAAGGAGGTCCCTTCATTCATTTTATTCGTGGTTTGAAGGGCGGGGTACGAAGGCACACCACGATCGTTTTGGACTAGGTTCTCACTACTCTCTGAACACGGTAGTGAGTCGACGAGAGGAGGGACTCCCACGCCTCGAGGGAGGAATCTGCTAGTATAGTTTTTGGAGGTGCCTGCATGTTACCAAATATCACATTCTTTGAGATTGCAAGGAGAACCCACCACCGAAGCGTAGTGAAGCGGCGTAGACTGGCCTACAGGTATTCACACATCGGATCACCGGGCATTTCACATTGTTATATCTCACAAGAAAGAATATGAGACTACTTTCGCTGCAACTCCAGTTTGTGTTCCGTGGCACGGCACCAGTATGTTGGATACCACCAATAATTCACGAAAAACGCTGACCAAATTTCTCTGCCTGCATGACAGGTGTTGGCAGGGCCCGCACTAGCCACGAAAAATTACTGCACCATTGGCTGATCTTCCTCCAGGCGTTTTTTTGCTTTCCGCTTTGTGGCGCGACCGTCTATGGAGAGAGCGAACCGTTAGGGGAGAAGGTCGGTCGGTGTTCTCCCGCCTTTAGGGCGGTTTTTTTTTAGGAAGCGACGCTTAGTGTGCGAGCTAAGTGAGCTTAAGCCTGGAAACTGGTACCGTTACGGGAGACAGAAAGATGCGTCTTTTCTGCTAATACATAGTCACTCATATATATATATATATATATATATATATATATATATATATATATATATATATATATATATATATATATATATATTGTGGGAAACTGTGCAAACGAGGACGAAGAAGCAAGAAACGGCAAGCCACAGCGTTGATTAACACGCGCGACCCGAGCTTGCGTTTGTTTTGTATTTTCGGCCTGTTGACGTTCCTCGCTCTTCTGGCGTTCCTCGGCCTTCCAGTAGGTCTGTACGTAAATAAACTGCGTGACATCTGGTGGAGTTGTGTGGACTCCCGTACAAACCTGGAAATTCGCTCCCGTAAGCGTCCCCCTCTACGTGACACGAACATGGCCACCGAGACGCCTTTCCAGGTGGGACTTTCGACCGTCCATGTCACTTGCGGCGCCGTGTATCCTCAACGAGACTCTCCTATCTTCACGGGCTCCACTGAGTCGGACGTCGAAGATTGGTTGGCGAGGTACGACAAAATCGGCGCAAGTAACAAATGGGACGACCCAAGTAAGCTGGGCTAAGTCACGTTCTACCTTGCGGACACCGCGCAATTGTGGTTTAATAACCACGCAGCTGAAATTACTACGTGGTCTGCATTCAAGACTGCTATTACGGGCGTCTTTGGAGGACCTGCGGCACGCAAGCTTAAAGCCGAGCACCGTTTACGTCACCGTGCGCAGCAACCAGGCGAGACCTACACGGGCTACAATGAAGATGTGTTGCATCTATGCAACCGCATCAACTCTACCATGCCTGAGGAAGAAAAAATCAGGCACATTTTAAAAGGAATTGACGACGGCACCTTTCAGATGTTGCTCGCGAGAAATCCCCCCACAGTTGCTGTCCTCGTTTCCCTCTGTCAAAGCTTTGATGAATAGTGTAGGCAGCGCGCAATTGCTCGTCAAGCCCTCACGACGCCAGACACGCTCGCAAGCTTGCACCCAGCTGCCCCTCCTACCGAGCAGCAGCCGCTGCTTTCGGCAATCAAGGACTTCGTCCGCGAAGAGGTAGCGAGCCAGCTGCCACTGCTGCCATTGGCACATGAGCCCACGCAAGCTTTGGCACCGGAACTCCAACACGTAATTCGGACCCAAGTCACTGAGCCCCTTCCGCCGATGCATCAGCAACCACCAGTCACTACGCCGCTCACGTACGCCGCCGTCGCTGCTCGCCCTACGCAACAGCGTATGCCATATGCTCAACCTGCCATGCCCCCTATGTCGTGCCTACAACCCCAATTGCTGCACCGTATCCCTACGCGAGATCTTCAGCTCCATTTTACCGTCGCTTAGACACTTGGAGGACGCCGGATAATAGGCCCATCTGTTTCGCCTGTGGTATCGCTGGACACGTCGCCCGCCACTGTCGCCGAGATCCCCCTACAGTCGACACCGTGGGCAGGCCAATGGCGTGGTCGTCTAGGACGCCATCAAGGTACACCACTGACTGTCCACGACCCTACGCAAACCATCGGTCACCATCGCCCCGACGACGCTCCCTGTCACCTATGCGTCGCCGACCTGCTACGGAAGAGGGACACTGATCACTGCAGCTCCGGAGGCAACAGCTACATGCAATTCGAACTGCTTAAGGCCTCCATCTTTCTCGCCGCAAAACGTTATTGACGTCAATGTTGAGGGGACCGCCGCACAAGCGCTTATCGACACAGGGGCTGCCGTTTCCATAATCTGTGAGACCTTATGCCGCAAGTTGAAAAAGGTGACGACGCCTCTTTCGGGCCTGATGCTCCGCACGGCCAACTCGCAGTGCACAAAGCCTACAGCTGTGTGCACTGCACGTGTCATTATCCAAGATGAACTTTATGCCATTGAATTTTTTGTGCTGGCATCATGCTCCCACGAAGTCATTCTTGGATGGGACTTTCTTTCACGTCATCGGGCCGTCATAGATTGCTCACGTGCAGAAGTTGCCCTTACACCTCTGCCAACCTCTTGCTTGGTGGATTCTCTTTCTGAAGCTTACAAACTTGTCGTTGTTGCAGACACGGAAATAACACCGAGAACATCCACCCTTGTAGCCCTGACCTGTACAGCCGCTCCGGCCGGAACTGTTTTGTTCACTCCGTCTGACGTATTTAACCACCGCCGTAGCCTACACCTGCCCTTTGCCGTACTCTACCGTGGCATCCGGTGCTACCGCCATGCTCGTCGCGAACTCGCTATCGTCGCCAGTTACTTTACTTCGCGGAGAATGTTTGGGTAACATACAAGACGTTGACCTCTTGCGCCCTCTGGAGTTCACCGAACACCCACCTCACCTCCAGCTCAATGCTATGACGCCACCTGTGGCCGCACTGCCCGCGCCAGACTCATTCCAGTCCTCTGTTGCCGCTGAGCTATCGCCGACACAAAGAAGGGAACTCTTGTCCCTTCTTCGAGAGTTCCGTTCTGCCTTCGATTGCGCTCAACCATCTTTGGGTCGCACAGCGAACATCACGCACCACATTGACACCGGTACTCATGCTCCCTTACGCCAACGACCATATCGAGTTTCAGCGGAAGAGCGCCGTATTATCAACGAACAAGTCGACGATATGCTCAAGCGTGGTGTCATCCAGCCATCGCAGAGCCCTTGGTCGTTCCCTGTTGTACTTGTGCGCAAAAAGGATGGGTCTATCCGATTCTGTGTCGACTACCTCTGGCTCAATAAGATAACTCGGAAAGATGTGCACCCGTTGCCACGCATCGACGATGCTCTCGATTGCTTGCAAGGAGCAGAATATTTCTCCTCTTTAGATTTACGCTCAGGATATTGGCAACTTCCAATGGCTGATCCTGAGCGATCGAAGACTGCGTTTGTAACACCTGATGGGCTGTATGAGTTTAACGTCATGCCGTTTGGACTCTGCAACGCCCCAGCTACCTTCGAACGGATGATGGACACCATCCTTCGCGGCTACAAGTGGAACACGTGTCTCTGCTGCCTAGACGACATCGTCGTTTTTTCTCGCGACTTTTCGACTCACCTTGTTCGTCTTCGTGCTATTCTCACGTGTCTCACCTCTGCTGGCCTTCAACCCAACATCAAGAAGTGCCATTTTGCCGCACGTCAGCTCACTATACTGGGTCACGTCGTCTACAAAGAGCGTGTTCTCTCGGATCCGGCGAAACTCCGCGCCGTGGCCGACTATCCGAAGCCCAATTCCATCAAGACGCTTCGAAGTTTTATCGGCCTGTGCTCATACTTTCGTCGATTTGTGCGCAACTTCTCTTCCATCATCGCGCCTCTTACCAACCTGTTGCCAACTTCCAAAGGCATTTCTGCTTGGTCAAAAGAGTGCGACGAATCCTTCACCGCGCTTCGGTCGTTATTATTACCACCTCCAATACTACGTCACTTTGACCCCGATGCGCCTACGGAGGTCCACACCGACGCCAGTGGTGTCGGTCTTGGTGCTGCATTGGCTCAACGAAAACCAGGATACCAAGAATACGTGGTCGCTTATGCGAGTCGAACCCTCAAGAAAGCAGAGTGTAATTATTCCGTCACGGAGAAAGAGTGCCTCGCAATTGTCTGGGCTTTGACGAAGTTCCGCCCATACCTATATGGCCGCCCTTTCGAAGCCGTCACAGACCACCACGCTCTATGTTGGTTATCATCGCTCAAAGACCCGTCGGGGCGCCTTGGTCGTTGGGTGCTTCACCTACAGGAATACGACATTCGTGTTGTATACCGATCCAGCCGCAAGCACTCTGACGCTGATGCACTATCCCGCTCGCCGCTACCGGCTGACCTAACCTCCTCGTCACCTTCTTCAGCTGTCATTACACCAATCGACTTCACAGACATGGCATTGGAACAATGCAAAGATGTGTAGATTTCCCAACTCCTCGCCTTTCTGACTGATCCGTTAGCTAATTTGGTCTCAAGAACTATTCGCCGTCAAGCCACACATTTCGCTATTCGAGACGACCTCCTCTATCGGCGGAATTACACGTCTGAAGGTCGGAGGTGGCTGTTAGTGATACCCAACCACATGCGCTCGGAAACCTGTACTGCTTTCCACAACGACCCACAAAGCGCTCACGCTGGCGCTCTCAAAACGTACAACCGTCTATGTCAGCGGTACTACTGGCTCGGCGTGTACACATTTGTCCGCAAGTACATACGTGCTTGTACTGCATGCCAGCGACGTAAAGTCCCACCTCAGCGCCCTGCCGGTACGCTTCAGCCTCTGCCTTGTCCAGCGTGTCCGTTTCACCGCGTCGGTATCGACTTATACGGACCACTTCCCACGTCGTCTTCTGGAAATAGGTGGATAATTGTTGGCGTGGACCACCTCAAGTGTTACGCGGAGACGGCAGCACTACCCGCAGCAACCGCGAGGGAAGTTGCGTTTTTCATCTTACGCCACTTTGTTCTTCTTTCATGGTGCTCCGCGCGAACTTTTGAGTGACCGGGGGCGTGTTTTCTTGTCTGACGCCATTCAAGCGTTGCTCGCTCCGTGCAACATGATTCATCGCATGACGACAGCATGTCACCCGCAGACGAAAGGCCTCACAGAACGATTCAATCGCACTCTCGGTGATATGTTGACGATGTACACAGCTGCAGACCAGACCAATTGGGACACTGTCCTTCTGTTCGTCACGTATGCGTATAACACCGCTACGCACGCGACAACAGGGTTCTTCCCTTTCTTTCTGTTGTATGAACGCGAACCATCGTGCACGCTGGACACTATCCTTCCATACACGCCCGACTTCTCTGAGTACACTGCAATTTCTGATGTTGCCAGGTACGCAAAAGATTGCAGACGATTGGCACGTTCACTGACGACCGAGGACCAAGGCCACCAGAAGCTACGTCATGATACCGACCGACTCTCTCTACTTTCACGACTGGTGCTCTCGTTTGATTCTGGATTCCACCGTGCATTCTTGGCCTTTCGTCGAAATTACTGGCACGATACCACGGGCCCTACCGCATTTTCGCCTGTACGTCAACAGTCAATTATGAGATTGAGCCTTTCACACAGTCTCATGACTTACGCCGTCATGGCCGAGAAATTGTGCATGTGAATCGCCTAAAGCCGTATTACGACCCCACTATAGTGACTACGCCTTAAGTCGCCAGGTTGGCTACGCTATGCACCGGGGGCCAATGTAGGAAACTATGCGAACGAGGACGAAGAAGCAAGAAACGGCAAGCCACAGCGTTGGCGCACACGCGCGAAATGAGCTTTCGTTTTTTGTATTTTCGGCCTGTTGGCGTTCCTCGGTCTTGCAGCGGGTCTGAACATAAATCAACTGCGTGACAATATATATATATATATATATATATATATATATATATATATATATATATATATATATATATTATATATATATATATATATAATATATATATATATATATATATATATATATATATATATATATTGTAGTGAAGAAGATGAGTGAAACTAGGATAGGCAGAAAGTATCACTCAGTCTGTGAAGAGGACGACGTTTGGTTGGCAGGGTACACAGGCTGGTTCCGCCATTACCACTTGACTTGTCGTGACCACTCTGCTGTCTTATAAAAGATTGCCTCTCTAAAACGCCTCGTTTTAATTGGTGGAGGTGCTGCTGGGTAACGCATAATCCGGGAATTGCGAAACCGTACGTTACATCTAGTTGCTTCTATGTCCACGGACGACAATGAGCAGGCGGCCGCCTCGGCTCCAACTACTGTAGCTCCTCTCTGTCTAGGCTCCTTTTGGCAACGCAATCCGCCTACCTTGAGTGGAACAGATGACAAGGACGCGGAAGACTGGCTTGACGAATACGACCGGGTGAGAGAGCACAACAAGTGGGGCGATGCGCACAAGCTTAAAGTCGTCCAATTTTATTTGACCGATGTCGCCAGTTTGTGGTACCGTCATCACGAGAGAGACCTCCCCACCTGGTTGGCCTTCCGAACGGCGTTTGCGGACTTGTTTGGCTGTCCAGCGCTTCGCAAACTACGGGCCGAACAGCGCTTGCGTACTAGGGCTCAGCAGAATGGTGAGAATTACACTAGTTATATCGAAGATGTGGTCGCCTTTGCCGGCATGTCAACTTGGCCATGACAGAAGCCGATAAGATCAAACAAATCTGGAAAGGCGTGACTGAAGATGCATTTCAGATGCTTGTCGCCGAGAGCCCGCAAACGGTAGCAGAAGTCATCCAACTTTGTCAGAGTTATGACGACCTCTGGAAACAGCGTGACACCACTCGTCGTGCCAGCACGCCAAGTGCAACAATCTCCGTGTTAACGTCGGCTGGCACAGCTATAGATCACACCAGTTTGCTTCTCGCGATCAAGCAATTTGTACGAGAGGAGGTCGCACGCCAGTTGTCCCTCGTGCCTTATACCCCTGAAGGTGCCCCTTATAATTTAGCGCCGTCAATACAGGGAGTATTTCAGGAGCAAGTGTCCGAGGCGCTACCAACAGCTCACGCACCAATTGTGGCTGCTCCACTGACCTATCCGAAGCACTGAACGGAACCCTACGTCCGGCTGTCGCGAACGCCTACGTCCACGTGCCCCTTTGTTGTGCCGACTGAGACTATGTACCAGGCTGCCCGTCCTTTCTCCCGACCACCACCACGCTTTCAGAACCCTTGGTGCACTCAAGACAACCACACCATAAGCTTCGCCTGTGCAATTGTCGGTCACGTGGCGCAAATTTGTCGACGGCATGAGTTTTTCCTGCGTGACGACGTCCGGCCCAACAGTTATGATTTCTCACCACAACCGGAGCCTACTGTATCTGGCGAGCCTGCCACCATGGACACATTTTCACCTTGCCAGAACTTCAACAGACACCGGTCACCTTTACCTCAACGCCGTTCCCTTTCCCCTATGCTACGTCGACCTCGCCCTGTCGCGGAGGAAAACTAGGAGGCGCAGTTCCGGGGTCAAAAACTGCGGATCTTTCGAACTGCACAAGACCTTGTTTTTGGCCGTCCAACGTCGTTGCTGCCCCCGTTGAAGGTATACCTGTTTTTGCATTGGTCGATACTGGCGCCGCAGTGTCTTTAATGGCTAAAACATTTTGCCGTAGACTAAAGAAAGTCACAATGGATTGATATGTGGGGTTTAACGCCCCAAAACCACCATATGAATATGAGAGACGCCGCAGTGCAGGGCTCCGGAAATTTCGACCACCTGGGGTTCTTTAACGTGCACCCAAATCTGAGCACACGGGCCTACAACATTTCCGCCTCCATCGGAACTGCAGCCGCCGCAGCCGGAATTCGAACCCGCGACCTGCGGGTCAGCAGCCGAGTACCTTAGCCACTATACCACTGTGGCGGGGCAAAAGAAAGTCACAATATCTCTTCTCGACTTCGTTTTGAGCACTGCGAGCGAGCAACGAGTTCGCCCTTTTGCTGCATGCACAGCACGTGTCGCTATTGCTAACGATATTTATGTCGTCGAGTTTGTAGTGCTCCCGCAGTGCTCCCGTGACATTATATTAGGCTGGGACTTCTTTTGCACTCATCATGCTGTCATCGACTGTGCTCGCGCCGAAGTGGAGTTCGCGCCATTATGCGACGCTGCTTCACTCGACTCGCTCCTTTCACCTGCAAAAGTTTTCGTTGCCGCCGACACTTCGATACCCCCGTTCTCATCCGCCCTAGTTCCGCTTTCCTGAGACGTCTCTAGTTGCTCAACTGTTCTTTTTACGCCTTCTGAAACCGCTGTTCGCCACAAGTGCTTCTTGATCCCTTTCGCCGTTCCGAACATTAACGATGGATCAAGTGCAATTTATGTTCCCAATCCGTTTCCCTCGCCTTCCAAGTTACTGTGCGGGAAGTGCCTGGTGTTTTCCGATGACATTGATCCCTCGAGTGCACTTGTAGTTCCTGACCACTCGACTACGCTAGCTGTTGACGCTGTTGATGGCTGCGCATCACCCTCTTGCCCATCATTCACCGACGAAATTTCACGCGGCATCGACACCAACCTTACGGCCCAGCAGCGCGCCGACATCATCGCCCTCCCCGAGCGCGTCCGCGTTAGCTTCAATCACCAGCAACTGAATTTGGGCCGTGCTTCTACAGTATCTCACCAAATCGACACAGGTCTTCACGCTCCTTTACGTCAGTGTTCGTATCGGGTATCGGCATCTGAGCGTCGTATAATCGCGGAGCAAGTTGACGACATGTTGAAGCGCGGCGTTATTGAGCCCTATAAAAGCCCGTGGGCCGCCTAAGTTGTTTTAGTCAAGAAAAAGAACGGCTCAATAAGATTCTGCGGCGACTACCGCCGGTTGAATAAGATCACGCGCAAAGATGTTTACCCGCTACCTCGCATACACGATGCCATTGACTGTTTACAAGGCGGGGAGTTCTTCTCGTCACTAGATCTGCGCTCAGGTTATGGGCAGGTTCCCATGGCTGAGGTTGATCGCCGCAAGACGGCTTTCGTTACCCCCGTTGGCTTATACGAATTTAACGTCACGCCATTCGGGCTCTGCAATGCGCCTGCCACTTTCGAGCGCATGATCGACAACATCCTCTGTGGCCTGAAATGGCAGACATGTCTGTGGTATTTAGACGATGTCGTGATATTTTCAAGCGACTTTTCAGCGCACCTTCAGCGCCTCGAGACAATGCTTACTTGCCTCACCTCCGCCGGTCTACAGCGCAACTTGAAGAAGTGCTGCTTCGGCGCTCGAAAACTTAATTTTGGGCCAAGTTGTATCTAGAGATGACATTCTTCCGGATCCAACGAAACTCCGTGCCGTTGCCGAATTTCCTAAGCTGAACACCTTAAAAGAACTTCGCAGCTTCCTCGGTTTATGTTCATATTTTCGTCGTTTTATTCACAACTTCGCCTCAATCATATCGCCCTTGACTGACCTTCTTGTCGGCAACAGCGACCTTTATAGTTGGTCGTCAGCTTGTGATGATGCATTCGCCACACTACGCCACCATCTTACGTCACCTCCTATACTGCAACACTTTGATCCTTTTGCCCTGATGGAAATACTCACGGATGATAGCGGAGTTGGTCTCGGTGCTGTGCTCGCCCAGCGCAAACCTGGATTTGACGAGTCCGATCGTCTCTTAAGCCAGCCGTGCGCTCACAAATGCAGAAGCCAACTATTCAGTCACCGAAAAAGAGTGCCTATAGCCATCATATGGGCCATAGGCAAGTTTCGACCCTATCTTTACGGGCGCCTATTCAGCGTGGTTACAGATCATCATGCATTATGTTGGCTCTCCTCGTTAAAAGATCCCACCGGCCGGCTCGCCCATTGGGCGCTTCGGCTACAAGAGTACCACATTTGACGTCATTTACCGGTCTGGGCGAAAACATTCAGACGCAGACGCTTCGTCCCGATCACCTGTACGACGTAGTGACAAGTCGCCGTCTTCGCCTGCCCCCGACATATCTGCACTTAGTGTCAGCGACATGCTACAGGACCAACGAAAAGATCCTTGGATCACTTCACTTATCAACTTGTTGAGTCGAACTCCCTCGCAAAATATTCCTAGAGGTACGCGCCGTCAAATACAGCACTTTGTTATCAGAGATGGTTTGCTATACAGACGGATTTATCTCTCCGTAGGACGCCAATGGCTCCTAGTTATTCCCAGACGTCTCCGCTCAGACATATGCGCCTCCTTTCACGCCGACCCACTATGCGCCCATGCTGGAGTGTTAAAAACCAACACCTGCCTGTGCCACCAATACTACTGGCGTGAAATGTATCGCTTCGTTCGTCACTACGTACGTTCCTTTCTCGCATGCCAGTGCCAGAAGAATCTCACTCCCAAGTTCTCCAGCTCCAGTACAACCCATACCTATTCCTGCCCGACCGTTAGACCGTGCTGGTATCGATCTGTGTGTACCTCTTCCGATTACACCGGCTGGATATCGCTGGGTAATCGTCGCTATAGATCACTTTACGCGCTACGCAGAAGCGTCACCACTCTCTTCTGCGTCAGCGAGTGATGTCGGTCGTTTCATATAGCATCAGATCATTTTACGTCACGGTGCACCATGTGAACTCCTTAGTGACCGAGGGCGTGTGTTTTTGTCGGATGCCGTCGAATCGCTTCTCAAGGAATGCCAAGTCATTCATCGCACGACCACCGCGTATCATCCTCAAACTAATGGCATTACAGAATGATTTAACCGTACTTTAGGAGATATGCTGTGAATGTATGTCGCAACCGACCATTCCAACTGGGAGAGTATTCTCCCTTTCGTAGCACACGCGCATAATACGGCTGTCCAGACAACCACTGCTTTCTCTTCATACCTCCTTCTTTGTGGTTGCGAGCCCTCTGGCACGCTAGACACCATCCCTCCTTACCACCCGGATGTTGCTGAGTCGACGACGATCTCACAAGCTGCTAAATACGCGGAAGAGTGTCGTCAGCTTGCCCGCTCCTTCACGAGTGCTGAACAAAAACGCCAGAAATACCACCGTGATAGCCCGACGCCTCAGGCTTCTTATGCATTGGATGACCTTGTCTGGCTTCGCATCCCTTAAACCAGCCATAATCTCTCAACGAAACGGATGTGCAAGTATAACAGCCCTTACCGTGTGGTGAAACAAACTTCACCCGTCAATAAATCGTGGACTCACTTGAGCAAACCCATGATCAACGACGCCGCGGACGTGAGACCGTCCACATAGACTGCTTAAAACCGTATTACGATCCTTCTATTGTCTCCTGCCCATGAGTCACTAGGATGGCTGTTTTCCGGAGGGGAGGAAAATGTAGTGAGGAAGATGAGTGCTACAAGGATAGGCAAGGGGTATCACTCAGTCTGTGAAGAGGACGACGTTTGGTTGGCTGGGTACACAGGTTCCGCCATGACCACTTGACTTGTCGTGACCACTCTCTTGTTTTATAAAAGAGCGCCACTCTAAAACGCCTCATTTATATGTATATATGTGACGCTATGATGAATGGGAGAGGTGGCCTGGCTCATACGCCATGTTTATTCGTCTCACTTCTTCTTTCTCGGCTTCTACCGAGCATCGCTTCATACATCACACGATTCCCCCACGCCGGAGAAACTGAGGGTGGCGACCTCTGGGGGTAAAGCTGCAGGCCATGAAGATGACAATGAAAAGCCCCCATTACACGACGCTGTAAATCCGACAAGACGTGAGAGCGACGACATTGTGACCGCCGACCTTAGTGCTTTCTTGACGGCCAGGAAGTAACAGCCTTAGTCGACACCGGTTCCAAGTTTTTTATTATCAGTCAGGACCTCACCATCCGCCTCCAGAAAGTGAAGACGCTGTGGACAGGCCCTCAAATAAGGACGGCAGGTGGTCAGTTATTGATGCCCCCTGGAAAATGCACAGCGAGAATTGGCATCGGAGGTTCTTCCTTCGTTGCGTCGTTCCTAGTTCTTGCCGCATGCTGCTAGGATCTAATTATTGTATGGACTTCTTACGAGAGTGCGGCGCTGTCATCAATATGCCAGACAGTTTGATTACGTTCCGCAACAGTTCGGGCGCACTTGATTGTACACAGGCGCGACCAAACCAATTGCGACTAACTGATGACGATGTGGTTCTCCCTCCTCGGCCATGTGCGCTTGTTTCTGTGGCAGCCGCTGCCGAGTTTGACGGCGAAGGAGTAGCAGACCGAATAAGCTCGCTCCTTCTCACACACGGCATTTCCGTCGCAAGAGGTATCGTCAGTGTCGCCGCTGAACGCACGGACTTGTTATTGACAAATTTTAGTGATGAGCGCCGGCACCTTCCAAAAGGCATGGCCGTCGCTACTTCGATGATATCACAGATGCAGAAGGCTGCTTGTCAGTAGTCGACGGGGCGCCAAAACTTGACTCAACACCAGTTCTCGACGTTAGCACTACTTTGCCTAAGAACGAGCGAAAAAGGCTTCTTGAGGTACTAGCCGAATTCAAAGACTGCCTCTCGACAACATCAAAAGTTGGCCGCATGCCTCTAACCAAGCATCGGATAATTACCGAGGACATGGTGAGACAAATTCACGAAAAACCCCTATCGCATGGCTCCAAAGGAACGCGAAGTGATACAAGAGCAAGTCGACAAAATTCTAGAAGATGATGTAGTTCAGCCCTCAAAAAGCCCCTGGGCGTCACCTGTAGTCCCCATCAAAAAAAATGACGGCAGCCTGCGCTTCTGTGTAGATTACCGAAAACTCAGTCAAGTGACAAAGAGAGATGTGTATCCACTTCCTTGTATAGATGACTCTCTCGACAGACTTCAATATGCTCGTTACTTTTCATCGATGGACTTAAAGAGTGGGTATGGGCAAATCGAGGTAGACCCAAGAGACCACGATAAGACTGCTTTTGTGACACCAGATGGCTTTTATGAATTTAAAGTCTTGCCCTTTGGTTTATGTTCAGCGCCTGCTACCTTTCAAAGACTCATGGTTACCGTACTTTCTGGGTTGAAGTGGAAAACCTGCTTGGTCTACCTTGATGATGTCGTAGTTTTCGCCGCAACATTTGACCAGCACCTTAAAAGACTTGAGACAGTTTTACAAGCCATACGGTCCGCAGGCTTGACGTTGAAGCCTGAAAAGTGCCACTTTTGCTATGAAGAGCTGCAATTTCTTGGCTACGTTGTCAGTCCCGCAGGCGTTCGTCTTGATCCTGAAAAGATCACAGCTGTTGCACAGTTCCTGGTGCCGACTGATAAGAAGGCTGTCCGACGATTCCTCGGACTATGTGCGTATTATAGGCGATTCATCGCGGACTTCGCACGCATCGCATCACCGTTAACCCGCCTCACGAAAGAAGATGTTGCTTTCCAGTAGAGCAACGAAGAGGAAGATGCTTTTAAGAACCTCCGCCAGCGACAACAGACGCCTGCAGTGCTTGCCCACTTTGATGAGGAAGCCCCAACGATGCTACACACTGATGCCAGGAATGTTGATTTGGGAGCTGTGCTTGTTCAGCTTCAAGAGGGCACAGAATGAGTAATTGCCTATGCAAGCCGAACACTAACACGTGCCGAGACTAATTACTCCACAACTGAGAAGGAATGCCTCGCCGTGGTATGAGTGGTCACAAAATTTCGTCCGTATTTATACGGCCACCCTTTCAAAGTCATCCGCGACCACCATTCCCTGCGTTGGTTGACAAATCTTAAGGATCCTACCGGGAGATTAGCGCGTTGGAGTCTCAGGCTGCAAGAGTATGACATGACGGTCGTACAGAAGTCAGGGAACCACCATATGGACGCCGATTATTTATCCTGCTTACCCATTGAATCGGCAACTTTATCCGATGAGGAGGAAACAGCATTTCTCGGTGTGCTTGACTCGACCGCTATTGCGCAGCAACAACGTGACGACCCAGAGTTACTTGCCCTAATTAATTACCTGGATGGAACATCTGAGAAGGCACCAACCGTTTTCGTAAGAACGCTGTCATCATTTTGCTTACGGGGTGGGGTACTATACAAAAGAAACTTCTCTTCGACAGGATCTGCGTATTTGCTAGTCATCGCAGCAGCCCTGCGCTCCGAAGTACTCGAAGCATGCCAAAACGAGGTGACTTCAGGCCACTTAGGTTACACGAGAACGTTGGCCAGAGTACGGCAGCGCTACTTCTGGCCAAGACTCACCATAGCCATAAAACACCATGTTCGTACTCTCCTCGACTGCCAGCGATGGTAGCCACCGCCGAATAAACCAGCTGGCCTCCGTCAGCCCGTGCAGGTCCCAAGAAGACCATTCGACCAGATTGGCATGGATATTTTGGGCCCACTTCCAACTTCTACTGCTGAGAACCGCTGGGTTATTGTCGCGACTGATTACCTTACTCGTTATGCTGAAACAAAGGCTATCAAGAGAGGTACAGCAGCGGAGGTGGCACATTTTTTTATCGAGAACGTTGTCCTGTGGCATGGTGCACCAAACGTCGTAATCACAGACAGAGGAACTGCATTTACGGCAGCTCTTTTAAATCAAGTCCTCATGCGGAGTGGAACAACCCATCGTAAGACCACCGCTTACCACCCGCAAACGAACGGGCTTACAGAGCGTCTGAACAAAACAATTGAAGACATGCTTTCATTGTACGTAAACGTCTAACACAAATATTGGGACAAAATCTTACCATATATCACGTTTGCATACAACGTGGCCAAGCAAGAAACGACCCGGATGACCCCGTTCAGCCCAATTCACGTAAGAAAGCACAAACCATGTTAGATGCGATGCTAGCGCACGAATTCGACGACATCGAGGCGGACGCCGAGATGTTTACAGAACGAGCGGAAGAAGCAAGGCAATTAGCACGATTGCGAATCCAGCAACAACAAGAGTACGACGCGAGCCGCTACAATTCTCGCCGCAGAACAGTCGTTTACCAGACCGACGATAGAGTATGGGTTTAGACGCCCATACGGAAACGAGGACTCTCTGAAAAGCTCCTAAGGAGATACTTTGGGCCATACCTAGTACTGCGACGACTGAGTGATGTTACTTACGAGGTCGTCCCTAGCAGTTCGTGTAGAACAAGGCTTCGCCAGCACCATCCTGAACTAGTTCACGTTGTGCGCATGAAGCCTTATGAAAGGTAGTGACTGCGCAAGACACTTTTAAAAAAAACAAAAAAAAAATACACTACTGGTTTAGCATTGGGGCGATGCTCATTAAGAGGGGGGCAAATGACGCGTGTGTACTGGTGGACAAATGCGACGATCAGGGGATTTGGCGGACACCAGGTAGAGGGGCTCTGGCTGATCGAAGATAAAGAAGGTGATCTTGCTGTTCGGCTGCTGAGAGTCGCTGTGTCAACGTTTATCTGCCTTTGGTTCGCGCTGTACCGCGACAATATTCTAAGGTTGGCCGGATAACAGTATTGTATGCGTGAAGTTTGGTGTCTTTGTTTGCAAGTTTCAGGCGGCGCTTAAGAAGACCAAGTTTCCATAGTGCTTTCGCGGTAATGTATTCTACGTGGCTAGTCCAGGTTATATCAAAGTGGAATGAAATACCTAGATATTTATTAGATGAAACTGTCTTAATTACCAAATGTTTCTGACATACTCATTGGGCGAAAGATGTCCAACGGATGAAAAGCGTACGTGTTTGGTTTTGTTTACATTTATTTCCGTTTGCCATAAATGACACCATTCTGATAATTTTGTCAACTCGGACTGCAAGATGTTTACGTCGTTTGGTTCGGTGATTTCCTTACAATAACGCAATTGTCTGCAAAGAGGCGCAATGAAGAGTTAATATTAGATCCGACATCAATAATATAGACTAGAAACAACAGAGGGCTTAGTACGGATCCCTGGGGTGCCCCGGATTTGACGGGTCTGGGAGTAGAGATAACGTTGTACAGCCTAACTGACTGCACCCTGTTAGTAAGAAAACCGCTTATCCACTGGGTTGTTTTGTCGTCTAGCTGTAGATTACAGATTTTAGTCATCAACCGTTTGTGTTGCACGCGGTCAAATGCTTTAGCGAAATCTATAAAGATTGCGTCAGTGTAGCGGGAGTTATTCAGAGAATCATTAAGATCAGTTAGCAATGCGAACAGCTGAGTTTCGCACGAGCGCTTATTGTGGAAGCCATGTTGGTTGTCTATTATCAAGTTATTTTTATGGAGGTGAGATACGATGTGCGTAAACAGAATATGCTCGAGTATTTTGCACGGAATAGAAGTAAGAGAGATTGGCCGGTAAGTATTAGCACATGATTTTAACCCAGATTTGAATATAGGTACCTCTAATGCTGACTTCCAATCATCTGGGACGCAACCTGTGTTCAGTGACTGCTGAAATATTAGTTTCAATAGGTACGATGACTTTTGAGCGGTTAATTTCAGAAGTTTGGAGCTAATGCCATCGGGCCCAGGAATCGTCTTGTACTCAAGTCGCTCAATGGCACGTGCTATTTGATACTAAGAACCTTCGTAAAAGCGATTTTGCAAACGCAAACCTAAACGAACGTGAAATGTTGTGGGAATCGTTATTAAGCTGCTAGATCACGCTGAAAACAATATTTCCGCTCAGCAGTAAAGTAAATATTTTATCCACGCCCAGGCCTGTATACGAACAGCATTGAATCTCACCTGTTAACGCCCAGCAAAAGAGCAAGATGGGGATGAAATATACGTGCCACACTGCGGCCTCCATGTCTCACGCTTTCAAAGAAACCATATGGCGGCAAACATCCTATTTAAACAGTGCTATCGTTTCCCGGACTTAGCAATTTCCCGGTAACATCCGGTGAACAGCTTGGCGCTGCACGAAAGATAGCGAGGGCAAAGATAGTGAAGAAACCCCGGAGGCCGATGCGTCATCATGTGGTACTTCCTCGTCTCTGTGCTCGTTTTTTTCGCGCTACTGTAATTTATTCGCAACAGTGACTGACTCACAAAAAAACTAGTTATTTCAACCACTTGACTTTTGGTTCGCCCTGGTGAACATGAACTATCAAAAACCAGAGGAAAGAGACGGAAGTGAAGCCTTACGCCTAGTGGATCGCCGTGTGTTATTAGTGGCGACCGCATTTTAGGCAAATGTCCATTTTGTCCTCTGAGTTCCAATCGTGCCATATTGATATATGAGGACAAGCTAGAGGTTTAGAAGGGTTTTCATAGTGTTTTCATAGTGCCTACCTATGTCTACTTTTCTTGTTTATGAGTAATTGTCTATAAGTGACAATGTAGATGACTATTTTCAAAATAGCAACCTCTAGGAACGCTGCTTACCCTAAATTTTACGTTTCGCATGCAGCTTGATGTCATTATTCGATTACCGGGCATCTTTTACCTTCAGGAACGCTATAAAACTTAAACTAGGCCTCTAGTTCAACAAAGTTTCGAAAAACAACTGCCAGGAGCCAGAAAATGGGGCACGCCGGCCATCATGGACGAAGGAAAAACTGAGGAGAGGCCCTATCGTATCCTTATTCATTGCGAGAAGTGTGGCGGAAGTGACGTAAATATATGGGGCAAACAAACCGTTATGGCACAAACTAAGCAGCAGACGCTTCGCGGCGTGCTCTCAGCGCTGGTTCACTTCTGCGCAGACTTATAGTCCCCGTGTAAACTGAACGCTTATTGAATAGTTTGCATGCAGTAAAATATTGCGAGCACTCCTTTTCCAGACGGTTTGTGCCTGTCAGGTCCGAGCGTGGCGCGCGAAAATACTCCGTGAAGTGTTTTTGCGCAACAACACGGAAAGCATCGGGACGTGGCGTAATCAAATTATTCAACGCCTGTATGATCGCATTCGAACTCACCCGGCAGTGACTTACGTGTTCTGCTCACCGTAAGGCCTTTTTATTTCTCTTAGCCAGATTCCCCGATCTACGGGCCGAGTAGCAGTTCTTTGCTCGTACACATTGTCAGTGTGGCAATGCACGATTTTTAGAGCTTGCTTCCTAGCTATTCCGCGCAACGCCAGCCTAGTTCTTGAAGTACTTCACGTCGCTAAGAAGGCACCACTGTAATGTGTACGCGATCGTGCACATAAAGTGTGTATTTCCAGTGCGCACACAACCAACGCGCAGCGAGCGCACACCGTAGAACACATACACACTTGATTGATCAATTTGTAGGGTTTAACGTCCCAAAACTGCCGTATGATTATTGGAGACGCCATATTGGAGGAATCCGGATATTTCGACCACATGTGGTTCTTTACCGTGCACCCAAATCTGAGCACATGGGCCTACAACATTTCCGCCTCCATTGGAAATGACCCACCGCAGCCATTATTCGATCCCGCAACCTGCAGGTCAGCAGATGAGTACCTTAGCCACTAGACCACCGTGGTGGGGCAACACGTAAACACTTACTTTGATAACAAAAAATGTTTATTGCCCTTCCGCATGAACAACAGAACTTCGAAAGACGTGCCTCGATGTATACAACACTTGGAACAAAAGATCGCGAGTGTTATCAGTTGACACAATGAGTAAGGACCAACGGAGCGTACAGCTTAGATCTCCGAATTCAAATACCATGTATTACTGATCAACAGTGAAGCGGGCATACGTGAAAAGTGGCACCAGGTACATCCCGCTGTACCACCAGGTACATCCCGCTGTAACAGGCAGAATGGTAATTAATATGTGTGAAAGGGATCAATTATTCATTTGTAACAGCCCCGAGAAATGTGAAAGGCAGATGACATGGGAGGTGGGTAGGCTGCAGTCAACGACAGATTACAGAATTTCGTCGCATAGGAGGTATGATCGGGCAAGAATAATGAACATAGATCAATATGGTCCAAAAGCTTAAGTAGTGATCATAAGCGCATCAAGCTGAGTTTTAGAAGAAAAATGAAATCGGAAAGAAGACATTATGAGCAACCATGCGGTAATAACTATTTAGAAAAGCAAATACAAATAGCATTTAAAGAGATTAGGAAAATAATCACCGAGAATACTAAAACAGAATGAACGTACAAAAGTCTAATTTGGTGTATTGAGTTAGGGCTTGCTAAGGTACGAGTCAACTAAACTGAGAAATCGAGACGCAAACCCAAAAGCTGGTGGAATGAGGAAGTTAAGAGAACCTTAGTAAGACGCCAGGAAACCTCCAGGAAACACCGGTATGCTAAACAAAGGGGTGAACCGGAAGATGAAGTCTAAAGAAAACGGGATAAACTTTTGAGCTGCAGAAGAGAAGGGTCCGATCTGATCAGGAAAAAGATTAGAAGAAAAGGGGCCCAATGAATGGCGGTAGTAAACAAAAAGAATAGAAAGGCAGCTTCAAAGTTTTGGAATCATCTCAATTCTATGAGTATTAAGAGAAGCCTGGGACAGAGGTTTATAACTACAGTTCAAGGGGTCAGACTATAAGGGGATGAGGCAATGGATTATATGAAAAACAGTTATGACAGAAAAATTAAAACACCAAGAAAGCGCTGCATGCACAGCACCAGATGAGAATGGACCAATTAGCGCAGTGGCTCCACTGGGAAGACGAGAGTTGGAAAGGGCAGAGTAAAGGGTTTCTAATAGCACATCAACAGGACCTGACGACATTCCAATTATGCTAATAAAGGAACTAAGACCAAACTCCAAGCACACGTTAAGAGAGGCAGCGAGAAAAGTAATTATGAATGGTGAAGCCCCCATTGGGTAGAAACTAAGCAGGATGAGCATGACATATAAAAGAAAGCGGGACAAAGCCGAAATAAACAACTACCGTCCTATAACACTCACATCAGTAGTTTACAAGCTGGTGATGCCAATAGTGAAGAAAAGACTACAGACATAAGTGGAGAGTGAGGGGTTGCTAGGAGAGCTACAAAATGGGTGTCGTAAACGAAGGAAATTGGAGGACAACCTGTTTTCATTGATGCAGTGTATTAAAATAGTGGAAAAAAAACACAGGCCCCTGTAGCTGGCATTTCTAGATATCAAGGAAGCTTGCGATAGTGTGATTCAACGAGAATTGGGGGAATACTGGACACACTAGATGTGGAATATGCAATAAATAATATTCTAAAGGATATCTATAAAAGTAACAACGTAGTTATAAAATGAAAAGAACAGGTATCTGAACTTAGAGAGATACAATGCGGGCTTTGACAGGTACCCTGTCACCTTTGTTATTTATGCTGCATCTACAGAAACTAGAAGCCAAATAGAGGGGAGTCGACTCGGCTTCAGCCTCTCTTTTGCCAAGCAAGGAAAACAAATTGAGCAGTCATTACCACCATTGATGTACGGAGATGATATAGACATCGTGCACTGAGACTAGCACGCCGCCGCGTGGCCGTCAAAGAAGACAAACGTTGAGAGCCCCAGCAGAACGAAACACTCCCCCAACTTTCACGAGCACGTAGTTTATCTGAATATTGAACTGCTGCGTAGTCGATTGTACAAAGGGGTACAAGCCGTGTCCTGTGGGAACGAAGTTTCAGAGTTTCTCGACTTATCCCTTCTTTATTCGGCAGCGAAATAAGTGGAACACGCCTGTGGCACATAAAAAGCGTTTAGTTCCCGTTTCCTCTGCCGTCTCGCATTCTGCCGAAGCATGCTTGGATTGGTCTGAGACACCCTCTGCATTTGCGATGATCTGGTGTGATGTTCTTGCTGCTATAGAGCTGGTGAGAAACGCATGAAAAAAAAAAACTTATTTCAGATCAAGGCTGACAGAACGTTTTAACGAACCTTAATATTTTCTACCTTGCCCTCTACCATTCGTAGTTATGAGGAAGGCGATGTGAATTCAAACAGTGGTTTGTCGAGTTGATGGGTGCATCAGTGAAAAGACGAACTGAGTTACGTAGAAATTTACCATGAACACATGTAGCCACGCAGCAGCGTAAACGCACTCGATCGGATGAAGTTGGTACGTCAGTTGGTTGGTTGGTTCTTATTAAACTGGTGCAAGGCCCCATGAGGGATCGGCCATGAAATGGGTGGTGCCTTGTTGTATAAATATTTTGTTTATAAATCTTGAAATATTTAGCAATAGATTGTTTTCTAAATAACTAGTTAGCTTAATTCACGAAAAAAGCGTACTGTCATTGAAGAATAAGTTTCACTTACGTAGCCTTACAATTCAATTTGTTTCGTCTCGCGTAGCAAATCGTCTATGGTATCCCAAACGCTCCTGTGTCTAAAACCAAAGTCTGTAGATCCAAACGAAAGAATCGGCAGATTTAATGGATTGAACCCCATCTTTCAGATTTGGTTCATTCAAAAGCCTTTTTCTTTGACTGTTTAACAATATTCATGTAAGGAAGAAATGATGCACGGCGTATAGCATAGCAGAACTATACATGGTAAGAAACGATGCTTTGCGAATGCTGTAGCGGTGGATGTGCATGAAGGTTTTTGTTTCGGAAAAGCAACATAAACAACGCAAAAGGTTACAGTGATTGAGAGACATGTGACCATGGCCGAAGTGACCATGCCGTAATCGTCAGCACTCTACAAGGTAAAGCGAAAGACGAAACGGGGCATGCGCCGTTCTCTCTGGACTAAATCTTCTCGCGTTCTCTTCCTCGCCTGCGCCTCAAGCTCTTAGCATGAGCTGCGCGAGCGGCGAGGTAAAGAGTATGATCATGATGAGCGCCAATGATGTCGCGACAATTTCAAGCAAAGCACTATGCGATACTCGGTGGCTGAAAATTACCGTAGCACGACGCCGCAACAAACGAGCCTGCCAGTTTCCACGGCGAGTGGCCGTGGAGCCATCAATATTTCTAAACGCTCCGAGTATTCTTCAAGTACGCGGGTTGTAGGCAAGCACCTATATTAACCTAATTTGGAAGGAATGACAGCTCCGCGATAATTGTGCAGCAAGCCTCATGCATTATGCACACCTGACCAAGCGTTTAGCCGTCTTTCCTGGCGACGGGCAGAAAGCGCTCACTAACGCAAAAAACGTGGCTGCTTTCGTGAAGGTTTTCCAATTTATTCATGGTGGCATCGCAGAAGAATGTTCGGCTGCGATATCTTTAAATTCTGCTTGAAGCACGCACTAACACGCTGGCCACGGGTGCTTGTGGCACCATAGCTATCAAAGCAAATAGGTGCTACTGTCTGCTACGACTCTCAACGTTGAGCGCGCGCCACACCACAAGTGGCGCTGCGCACGCTTTTCAAGGCGCCCCCTATTGGTCCCACATGGAGTGTATAGTAATAATAGCCGACAACAAGGAAGATTTGCAGGGACTGATAGACATCTGTGGTTATGAGGGATATGGCTTAGATTTGAAGTTCAGCAAGGAAAAATTGGCAATCATGATTTTTAATGATAACAAAGGCAGTGAGCATATACAATGATAACAAAGACAGTGAGCCAGGAACTCATGCTAGAAATTGCGGATAAATACAAATATTTGGGCGCATGGATAAATAACGGGGCTGATTATCTAGAGGACACGAAATATACGTAATGATTAACGGACCCAGCAATACAGCTGTAATGAAAAATGGGGCACTGTGGAACTACAGTGGGTATGACGTTGTGTGAGGGATTTGGAAAGGTGTCATGGTCCCGGGTTTGACGTTCGGTAATGCAGCCTTGTGCATAGAATCAGAAGTTCCAGCAAGATTGGAAATAAAACAACGTGGCGTAGGTAGACTTGCTGTGGAAGCACAGGGGAATACCCCAAATTAAGGGGTACAGAGTGACATGGGATAAACATCGTTTAAGTACAAGGAAGCTAGGAGCACAGTAAAACTTGAGAAGCTATTGAGTAAAATGAAAGGGGAGTGTGGGGCTAAGAAAGTTTTCAGCTACTTGTACATGAAGAATGTTGATAATTAATGGAGAATTCGAACTCGAAATTGTCAAGCAAATATTTAGACAACAGCAGACTACCAAGACGAAAGGAAACATCGGTTAAGAAGAAAGTAAAGAGTGACGGACATGTGGAAGTAAGAAATGCTTACAAAATTATCACCGCCACCGAACTTTCAAGCACGAAAATTTTAAGGGAAAAGATCAAGGGTAATTTGCGGGGTAATTCTCTGTTGTTCGAAACCAGAACGGGAGTATTGCAGACAAAGACGTGCCAAGCAAAATACGAAGACACAGACATGGTATGTAGTGTGTTTGGGGAGGAGGAGGAAACGGCTGAACATTTGTTAATGTTTTGTAAAGAGCTCCACCCTATAGGTCAAGATAATTGTGCCGAATTTTTCAAAGCATCGGAGGTTAAGGACAGTGAAGGCAAAATAGACATTAAACGAGTAGAAATAACCAATAGGAGGCTAACTGATTAGTGGCTACAATCAAGGCGCGCATGAAATTCAATTTTAAATACATAGTGATAGTACTTAACTTTATGACTAGGTGACGTGAGCCACCGCCTGATCTAAAAGGCACAGTCGGATACATTCATTCATCCATCTATGCGGCGGCTTCACGAATGTGGCGTCATGAGCTTGCCTTAGTTTTTCCTTACTCCGTGCCGGTCATATTACGCCAACGCGTTGACATGTCGCGAGCGGTTGGGGTAGGACAGCTTCAGGAAAGAAAAAGACTATTCCTGCGAGTGTGAACGGGGGTAGTCTCAACGCCTACTGTAAAATGGGAGGAGGAAGTAATGTTGGGAGGAGGAGAGGAGAGTATCAGATTGGTCTCTTCTGCGAAGGACGCGGTGGGTGGCTTCTACAGCTGATTGTCATATCGAGTGCCCTAAGTGAGCTTAATCGCCTATACGACATGAGTGTAGCAGCACGCAGGAAATGGGAGGTCCCTCTGTGCAGCCGCAGGAAGGTGGCGATCGAATGCCAAACCATGAAATGCCACTCACAAGACTGGAAGCTTGGGCTAGTTGGTGCGTAGTCAGATTTGAAAGATTGTTTCAGCGCGTGAACAAAGGAAAAAGGACAGGGTAGACAGAAAGAGCGCTGACGTCCAACTGACTTTATTTCACAGAATGGCAAGAATTTATACGTCTAAAAAGGAAGATTACAGAGCATGAAAGTAAAAAACAAGCCCAACACCAGTAACAGTACGTGTGACAGGTCCTCTAATGCCTCAAAGCCCAGTCAAGTAATCACGTTCAGCCCGTGATGAAGCAACCGATGAAGCGCTTACTCATTTATCTCCTAGCAAGTGTATTTTTTCGGCTTCGATCATTTCTCGATTAAGGTGGTCCCTCGGCCTTGCCAATATGTAGTGTCTTTTCAACGAGAATGATGAAATTTGTCTGGATAAGCTTAAGAAGCCTGCGAAAACTCTTACTGGGAATCTGGAGTTTCAGAAGCTTTCAAAGGCGATAGATAGCTGCAAAAAGCTTAGCCTTCACTTGTTCGTTTCTGCAATAACTCACAAAACTGACTGACCATCGGGTCATTGTAACAGAAAGGGGGACCTGGCAAAAGTTGTTAGCACTTTTTCTTCCAAGAAAAGCTAAAAAATGTAACAATAGATCACTCTTTTTTGGTAAAAAACTCTGACGCTGTTATTGACATTATTGGGCGAACACAGGACTCCAGGGAATGTCTGTGGATATTAAGGACTTTTATTAATCTTAGCCGCATGATCAACTACTAAAACGTGTAGAGGAATCCATAGGCAATTCGGATCATCAGCGTTCCAAACGCGTACTGGAATTCATAACAGCAGCTTATTAGAATTACTCAGTTTCTATTTGAAGACCACTTTTGTATCATGGGAAGACAAAAACTGCTTAAAAAAAGTGGAGTAAGTATTGGTCCATGTTTAGCACCCATTCTCAGTGACATATTTCTAGCACATCATGATCGTGTCTTGTCAAACAAGCTTGATAACTCTGTGGTTTTTAAAGTTTGCCGTTTTGTTGATGATCATTTAGTGTTGTTGAAATGTGATAGCCAAAATTTTCAGGCAATTTCCTCTGACGTGTTGACTGTTTTGGGAGAGTGCCTGAAACCACTAGTTCTAACGTATGAACCACCCACTGATAACAACCTGAAATTTCTAGATTTGAAGCTTTTGCTAGAACCCCGACATGCTTTCTGGTGTATGAACCAAGAAGCGGCAAGCAGTTCTGCCTTTCAGCTAACCTCACTCAAAATTGGTCAAGTGGGGCATTGCTAACATCTGCCTTGCCAACGCCTTAAAGAAGTCCTGCTCCCACATGATACACCGCAGCTTGGCTCTACAAGTGGAGCGTCTCACCAAAGCCGGTTACCCCGCACACGTTCTCGTTTCGGTGGCGGAAAAGCTGGTCACTGTCGTGAAGCGAGGCGACAAACCGGATAAGCGCAACAGCGTCAGAAAGAGCCGGCCTGTCGTACTACCTTACGTGCACGACGCCTCACACAGGCTAAAAAAATTTTTCGAGACGCCAACGTTCTTGTGGTTTTTTCAGCACAGGAAAAATGGCAGAAGTTTTGCAAACGCGTCTATACACTTCGCGCAAATACTGCCTCGTGCTCTGTCACGAAAAGGACACGCTACGTACCATGCGTAGGGGAAGTCGTATACTTGATTCCACTGACGTGTGGGTGCATCTATGTCGGCCAAACCGGCAGGTGCATAAATGACCACCTTCGAGAACACCAAAACAATGTGTACAATGTGGTATAAGGGCATCTTGGCATCCATTGCCAAGATTGTGGATGCACCCCCCTCATTGATGAGTGCTCTATATTGGAAAGGCAGAGGGACCAGCTTACCCGAGAAATTATAGAACCCGAAAAAATACACTTGCTAGGAGATAAATGCGTAAGCGCTTCATCGTTTGCTTTATCACAGGCTGAACGTGATTACCTGGCTGGGCTTTGAGGCAATAGAGGACCCGTCACACGTGCTTTGTTACTGGTGTGTAGATTAGGCTTGCTTTTTACCTTCATGCTCTGTAATCATCTTTTTTAGACGTATATATGCTTGCATTCTGTGAAACAAAGTTAGTTGGAAGTCAGCGCTCTTTCTGTCTACCCTGTCGTTTTTCCTTTGTTCGGGCGCTGAAACACTCTTGCAAACATGAAATGCCGTCAAGGAAAAAGAGAGAGTACATCAAAGGAAAAGAAAGTGATGTGCGCACGGCTTTGGTTTTGTTTGTAATTCAGTTCTCAAATGGCCTCTCACCAGGTCACATCAATATTGTAGTTAGATTCTAGAAATTGTGGCGTGCCCAATGAAGTAAGTGCATTGGACCACCCCAATGTTTCAGGTTGGTTCATTACATAGCGCGAAACTATGATGCGAGGTGTAATGCGCATGCAAGGTCACGCAGACATGACGTGCGTGAGCCTGTTAATGCACGTGGCAGGTGCTGTGTCATTTCGGCGTTCTTTCTGGTGCACTGCCTCATTCCCACAGTGCGCGTACACTTGGAGAGGCTGGCATGAATAATGTATTCTTACTGCAATACACTGCGTCACAGGGCCAGAGCTGCTGTTTGGGACGAAGGAAAAAAAAAGTGCCAAACTTTTTCAGACCTGACGCCGGTGCGACGAGGAAAAGGTGAAAGGTCATGCACCGTATATGTACACGTATCTATATATAAGAACACGCAAAAAAATGCAGAAAAAAGCATTTCGGCGCGCGGAACGTAGGACCTCTCAGTCGCGAAAAAGAGGCGTTAACCACTGAGCAACCCCAGAAGACGTTCTTGACCGTTCAAACGACAAGCCAATTATATGTATATCACGTACCGCTTCTGTTTTCAGAATCACCAGAAAGATGGCGCAATGAGCGTACGTCGCCACATTGCGCAGAAGTGCCTGGTCTACCAGTCTCAAATCCTATGTCCGGCTTAGTGGAGGGAAGCTACGCTCTCTCGCACGCCCTTATATCGCGGTGGTGAGGAGGGGAGGATCGTACGCCTTGGCTGGCCTCGGGCTTTACGTGGAACGATTCTGCTGTATTTACCGGGTGCACAGAGGTCACTGCAATCATTGAAATCTTCGTTCGTGAAAAGCGCACGCTTTTCAGACTCAGCGAAGTAACAAATGAGAGGCTTATTTGCGTGCATCTGCACCTGTGAGTACGTTTTGTGCGTAATTTGTGCACGAGAAACGCGGGGCACGTTTCGATTTGCTCTCCATTCTGCGCGTGACCTTTCAAATTGTTGCAAATGGGTTCATTGCTTCGCCTTTGCGGCAAAGCTATGACTTTTTAGTAATAAGTATAACAAGAAAAGGAAACGTGTTTTCACAGAGGTAATTGAGTGTTTTTTTCATTGTGTTGCCACAAGGGCAAAGGAATGAATGTTACAACAACTAGTTGTGATGTCACGCGTTGAAAGGCAAGCAGCTCGAAACCTCCAGCACGCACAAAATGAGCGTACACAAGACGGCCGTGGACTAACGAGTGTATAAGCTTGACAATTAAAGCGCGCTGCTCTAAAAAAAACGCTTGGAACGAACGCACAAGAATTCACACAACGAGCACGAACAACTGTCACAATTCTTACTTCCCGTGTGTGAAAGCGCACTCCTTTTATAAACGCCGCCGTGAGCGACGTGCTTTATTTAACCACTGCAACATTAAAGTAAACCTGTGGGGGAAGCACAAAGATACAAAGCACCGAATCCCGTGATAAGTGCACTCGATAGTGAGTGACCACTCCAGACATCATCTATACACACTTTGACCACGCCATGTGAAGCCGCGCACGCATACAACGCGCAGGGCGACGGCCTTTACAGTGAATATGTCCAACGCGCGATTGTCACGCCATCTTGCTAGTGAAGACGAAAACGCGCGGAAGTTGCTCAGCTCTGAAGAGCGTCAACATCCCATGGTCTATGTGAATGGCTTGCAGTCAGCATCCTCCCCAACACTTCGTGACCTAGTGGTTAGCGCTGTGTACTGAGAGTTCGCAGGTTCGACATGTCTGAACAAGTGTTATTCTTTTTATTTTTTCGTTGTGATCTACTAGGATTCATTTTAAGACTTCATATTCGTTACAGAAGTGCGTCAATGGAGCCGTGGTGGAACCCGGCATAATTACTTGCGTGTTATTACAATCAACAGAAATGCTGCTTTTGTGTTTTTATTTTCTAAATTGTTGCCCTGCCGCGGTAGTGTAGGGGCTAAGGTAATCGGCTTCTGACCCGCAGGTCACGGGTTCAAATCCCGGCAGCGGCGGCTGTATTTCCGATGGAGGCGGAAATGTTGTAGGCCCGTGTGCTCAGACTTGGGTGCACGTTAAAGAACCCCAGGTGGTTGAAATTTCCGGAGCCCTCCACAACGGCGCCTCTCATAATCATATGGTGGCTTTCGGACGTTAAACCTCACATATCAATCAAATCATCAATCAATTCTCTAAACTGTTCATTCGTCTATTCAAGGAACATAGTATACAAATCACTAATGTTGCCTCAAATTCTTCTTGCAGTGTTATGCGTTACTGCAAGCGATGTTAGGGGACGAATGTGTACGTAGAAAAGTGACGTCAAAGTTCAAATAATTACACGGGACATGTACGCCAACCCTTTCCCTAGCACTTCAGGTCTGAGAGAAAGGAAATGTCGAATTTTCTGTTCTCTATGAGGGGAGCACAGCGTTGCAAATCTTGGGGCATGTGATCAATAGCGTGCAGTTCACGCAAAAACTGTCAGCTCAGTATGATTAGCTCTAGCAACAGGCCTATTAAAGGTGTTCCCTAACCAGTAAGCAACTGTCTCTAATACCGGGCGTTCGAGGGATCTCTCCTGTAAGGTATTTTTTGAGGTTGATCTATGTGCTTCTGTGCATGCTGCTAATAAGATCTAGCAGTGGTTTAATTGAAAGATGAACAGCTAAATCACTGTGATATACAGTAAAAAAGAGTCATGTGTGCTACGAACTGTACAGGGACAAGGACAATTACATGATTATATAGAACCGTGGACGCCTTTATGCCATCATCAACAATAAAACTTGGAAGACCCTTGTGCTTCAAGCCTCTAAGAGTTGAACTCGATAACGATATTTTCTTCTTAGTGCGTACTTCAAACACTAAGTGTATAAAATATTTTGAACTTTCTACCCACCCACTGCGAGGTCTTAAGGGGGCAGCAACGTGTGCGCTTTCGTAGTTGGTGACTGGCTTTAAACTATATATGAAGTCTTTATAATAATCCTATGTTCAGACGCCCAATGACAATGTTACCTTGTACCAAACATTGCGTCAATATTTCATGTTGTACGGCGAGACATGCATAAACGGTGCGTGTGCTTGTGAAGCATGAAAGTTACTTTCGCTGTATTTCTAAGGAGAAGTTATTTTCACTGTATTCACTAGCAGAGGCGTGACTGTTTGGTAGAACAACCGCCTGGAACACAAATGAACGAAGTTTGAACCGCACTCCGAGCAAAATATTTATTATTTCTTAGAGACGAAGCTCCATAGGGTATGGATCATTCCCTTCTCTGCAGTACAAATATATGATTGATATGTGGGGTTTATCGTCCGGAAATCACCATATGGTTATAAGAGGCGTCATAGTGGAGGGCTCTAGAAGTTGCCACCATCTGGAGTTTTTTAACGTGCGCCAAAATCTGAGCACACGGGTCTACAGCATTTTCGCCACCACCGAAAATGCAGCCGCTAGAGCCCGGATTCAATTCCGTGACCTGCGGATCTGCAGCCGAGTACTTTACCCTCTAGACCTCCACGGGGGGGGGGGGGGCTCTGTAGTAGTAGCAGTAGTATTATGTGGTCACTTATAGTTTATGAATCGCTCAATAGATGGCGGTGTGCGTGTATGTGTTAGCAATAATATCACTAGATTCCTTTAGTGGTTTTCGTATGGTTGTCGAGTTTTTATAGTGGACGGATGAATGGACTTTTGTGAGACAGTTGCGTTTGGCGGGCCACCTTTTTGCCAAGGCCACCACATCAGAAGAAACGCAGCCGCCTCATTTTGTGGAGATAAGCAGCAGCGACAAGCCGCCCTGCTGTTTTCATGTACAGGGCGCTGCGTGACTAAAATTACTCTACGGAGCACCGCTGTCGTTCGCGTCCGCGCAGAGATGCGACACGTCGCGTTTTTGTGCCCCGGTAAAAGTCACAATGCAGAGCTTCTGCTGATTACGGAGGTCGGGCCTCCACTCTGTGAGTCTCTGATTGATGAGCCGCCGACGCTCAAATTAGTACCAGATGTCAAGGTATAGTCCCTCAAGGGCGCCTAGAGCACAATCGCCGTTATACAAAGCTTGATGGTTTCTCCCCGCTCGCTGGAACATTTCTCCCCGCTGGCTGGAATCAAGATTCTCTGGAGGAGGCAGTATCGCTAGGACCATACCCGTGTCTGTTTTGTGCATGTGCGTTCATTGGGGGTGGTGCCGGCATATTTACACTCGTGGGAGCTGCAGGACATGTTATTGAACAATGCCGTATGGACGTATTCTGCGATCTAGTGATCTGTGGAGATGATACTGTATTTATTCAGCCCTCGCGGGTTGCGTAGTGTGGTTCACTGAGCTTGTTCAATAGACAGCCTTTTTCAATGTAAAGACTCGGGCCACAGAGCCCGTGCCATGTAAACAATGTAAATAAACACGCTATGTGAAGTTCAACCTTCTCTTGCCTCGACATCTTGATCCCGAATCTCCGGTACCGCAAAACCCCAGTCGCAAGAAGACAGATAAGTGAACGGACGGATGCTTTGCTTCATTCATGATCGTTCACTCTGTGAATATGCTGTGAACGTTTTATTTGGACCTTTCTTGATTTTTCGGTCACGCAAGGATGCTCGATTTCCGGGTCACGCGAATATTATTGTTTGCACACAACCAAGGACGCGGATGCCGACGCCGGGATTTCTGGAAAACTAGTTCTTTAACGGTAGGAGGTTAAGGTTTTGGTTGCCTGTCCTAAACAGAGTTCACGTACGTTTTCGTTTCAAACATTTTTTAATTAACGTAAATATGCATTGTGCCTATAATTATGATTTTGAAACTCTAAAATGGTGTTTTGCATGCCTATTTCTAGCACCTAAAGCGTGCGTTCTTAGAGCCTTAAATGCAGCCTCTGGTTGTCAGCTTAAGCGACTGTGCCCAGCCGCGGTGGTCTAGTGGCTAAGGCGCTCGGCGTTTGACCCGCAGGTCGCGGGTTCGAATCCCGGCTGCGGTGGCTGCATTTACTATGGAGACGGAAATGTTGTAGACCCATGTGCTCAGATTTGGGTGCACGTTAAAGAACCTCAGGTGGTCAAAATTTCCGGAGCCCTCCACTACGGCGTCTCTCATAATCATATGGTGGTTTTCGGACGTTAAACCCCACATATCAATCAATCAATCAATCATCAAGCTTAAGCGACTGTGCGCTCGCTTTGAACTGCAATGTAGAAGAGACTTGAGTCGGTCTTTGGATGCGCCATTGGTTCAACACTTCCACGTCTTATTCTCCTAGTCATGGTAATCTTACGTACGCAGACAGGTGAATATGGGACGTGCCTGTCAATTTCGAAACCTCAGCGCAAGACCTTCTTCTATGTTGCACTGAATAAAGCTACATGCATCAGCCGATATTGTGACAAGTGAGGAAGCAGTGACGTGACAAAAACCAAAAACACAAACATGTCACACAAACACGAATTCGATGAAATAGTCGAGTAGGCGAGTTGTATGCAAGTATATAAAGCTAACGAATAAGAATATGAAGGAAAGCATAGGGGGTGTCATTTTCTGGTAATTATGACTTAAATGCAAAAAAAGCCGCGGGGAGGAACGCCTGTAGGAGAGAGAGGGGAGCAAGCGTAGGCAACACATCCTAGATCCTTTTGAAATGATGTGGCCTAGTACCAATTTTTAAAGATAGCCTAGTAGCGATTCGGTGAGAGGTACCCGAAGGCAGCCATCAGCCATTCTTCGCTTACACAGCAGCGACGAATGATGGTGGGAGTGAAGCTGTGCCCAGGGGCCTTTGCGGAAGCTCAGAAAGCCACCTTTTGAGCTATATATATATATATATATATATATATATATATATATATATATATATATATATATATATGACGCTAGATGCGGGTGACGTGGTCTGGCTCATACGCCATGTTTATTCCATTCTGCACTTCTTCTTCCTCTACCTCTATACCAACCATCACTTCATACGTCACACGATTCCCCCTCCCCCCGAAAGAAAGCGTGGATTACGAACAATAAAAAGTAAACAAGGAGAGGTCAAACAGTCACAAATGTCAAAGTTCACAATTGGTTCTATACTCCAGGGGTGTTCCGTAAACTTTCAAGGACTTTCTGGGGAGAGTGCAGCAGTCCGGTTAACGCAGGAGTTCTGGTGGGCGCGGCTGGTGGTTGCGTTCTGGATAACACAAAAATGCTTTGAACGTAGAGATAAGGGTAATCACAGCTGGCATTCTTGCGAAGAACAAATGAGGTCCGAACATCTTGTAGAATCGACAGTTCCGATATTGTAGGCATCGAATTCCTCGTCGTGGATGATACACAGGCCGTGCAGGCAGCTTGCCGTGCGTGTTGATCGAGGTTGATTGGCCGCTGCCTGTGTTCCGGCCGAGTACATGGGGTGCTTTTGTGGTTTTTGGAGATATCTTATAGCGATGTCGCAGATGTTTTGATCGAAGGCGCATTTGCAATCTCTGGTGGAAAATGTATACACAACGATGAGCCTTTTCGCTATGTTCTTTGAGCCTTAAGACTGGTTTCGATGAAGTTTTTTTTCGTCGCTTACAATGTTGAAGTATACGTTGACGTTGCAATTTCTTCGTTTCGTCAACTTGCTTGTGGTGTGACATTGATCGTGTTGCGCCAGGATTCTTAGCGAGTCCTCCGCATGCTTCTACGACGCCAACCAATGCAAGTGTTTCCGGCGCAAGATAATGTGGCGGGTTTGATGCACTTGAATCTTCTGTATTCATAAATCGTTCATTGTTGATGGTTGCCTGAAGATTACTTGTGTCATCAGAAGTCGCACCTCTGCTTTTGTTTTCTTGTTGGCAGTGAGGTTGTATACTGGATTCACGTCACTTCGATCTTGTGATTGATGAACACTCGACGCCTCTGCAGAACACTTTTCTTCACAAGATGCTGATTGTGAATGCTTCTGTCTCTGTGGAACTGCTGAACTGAATACTTTGAACAAATGAGATTCCTGTGAATATTCGTTGTCTGGGTTGGTTTCGTGCGGATTTACTAACTCGTCATGCGTAAATGCCGTCACGCGTCCGAAGCCGTGTGGGCCATGTGTGCGACACGAAGCATCAAGTGATTCGGGTTGTTGAGTAATACCTGAAGTATTATGGTGCCGTAAATACATTGGAAATGCCGATTTATTTGCCCGTGAAAAATCCAACCGTAAGTCCGGTCTTTTGGCAAAATGGTCTACATTCCTATCGGCATACGGTGGCATGCTGCGACGTGCAAGTCCCTAGTTGGTGTTGTAATGTGTGAAGTGTATTTGGACGAGTCATATGATGGTACAATGGTGGAATATTTTCTCTGAGGTCTCGTTTGGGAAATAGGCTTACTGCGCGAGGACTTCGCGTAACTCTGATGGACGAGTTGAAAAGCTTTCCGCTGATGGAGTATGGACAGGTCTTCATTGTATTCCTTGAAACGGCTGATCATTTCTTCTTTGATCTTTTTCCAAGACTCATCGTTCTCGAAGATGTGGGTGAGGTAAAACTTGAATGCCTCACCTGAGATGTAGTCGGTGAAGTTTATGATCATCTCCCGTTCCGACCATGATGCAGCGGCGGCATGGAGCTCGAACAGGTTAAACCAGTCCTGTACGGGTCCGTCGTCCGCTGATCCGGTGTACTTAGGGATGTCAAGGTCGTCTGATGCTGCTGTCATGATGCTTGGTGGTCTTGGTGGTCCGCGTTCGGTCACTGCGTCTCGCTGAGGTCTTCGATGATGATGGCTGGGCGATGAAGTGGTTGCGAGGTCTTCATCCTGTCGACTTGTGTGACGCTAGATGCGGGAGACGTGGTCTGGCTCATACGCCATGTTTATTCCATTCTGCACTTCTTCTTCCTCTACCTCTATACCAACCATCACTTCATACGTCACACACACACATATATATATATATATATATATATATATATATATATATATATATTAATATATATATATACGTAATACATATATGTATATATGCTAAATGTACTTTCAGTAAACAGAGCAATGCTTCGCATATAAAGTTTTTTGCATTACTTATTTTCGGTAATGCAACCTGTTCTATGAAGTTTTCCGAGGGTATGAGGGGAACTGCTCTACCGAAGGATACCTCTATCAACCCTGCACTCCCACGCGCAGATGTGCAGTGATTTCCTGTAAGACAGGTAATGTTTTGTCGTTGCTCGTGCCCGGCTAAGGCGTTGCAGGTAAGGCCAAGGCGAAAGAATTGGCTCTGTAGGAACTTTAGTCTGAGAGGACGGGCTGTTCCTGCAGGGTGGTTGCGTACTTTTGGGACCCACAACTCCCAGATATGACTGGTTACTACTTGATTAAAAAAATTCAACTGGAATCAATTGCATGGAAAGCTAAGCAAATTACCAGAACGTCCAATTCCAGGAAGCTACTCAGTTATTTAACAAAATAAACCCTGTTTAGTTACAAGTATATGATAATTTCTAATGCAGTGCGTGTATAAGTCTCACAGTGGTGTGGTCAACTAACCGGCTGAATTTGTGGCTGACCTGCCAGCCCTCACATTAAACGCTAAAGAAATTGCCAGGACTAGGCAGCAGACGCAGCACAGTCACAGTGAAATCTCGACAAGCGGTCTTTGAAGAGCCCTTTGTAGACTCTCTTGGGGCAACTAATACAAGTACACAAGCAGGGTGTGCACCAGGCTATATATGATCTCAACTTTCAATATGAAGGAAAGCATCCACTATGTCTTATTCATCAACCTGCGGAAAAGCAAGCTGCCATCTACACAGCTGTAAGGTATTATGTACACTGTGATGTGGCTGATTACGGCGACGAACGTGGCGGAAGCTTATATAACTGGTGGGAAGCATTCAACAAAACACTCGTTGCGCAATCAGGATCATGGGAAGGGGTTGTTATTACACCCTTCTATGACCCTATCGCATATGTTAACATGATTCATTGCTCAAATTGGCAGCTGTGTAGGGGCCATTTCTAAGAACACTCGAACACCAGCGTAGCTCACTGGTAAAATATTTGACTGCCACAGAACGTGCCCTAGATCCAATCTTCTCCGTTCCTTGAAATTTTCTCCCCATTCTTTCTTTTCCTATTTATCGCGACAGCGTTTACAGACACAAGCAGCGGCCGTGACAGTCAGCTTCCGAAGGAGTTTCAAGTATCGGAGTGGCTCTGTAGTAGAATATTGGGCGACCATGCGGAGGACCCATGTTTCAATTCCATTTTATCGTGGGTATGCGAACGAAGAATACCCTGGTTGTTTTTTTATTCTCTCAATTTTTTTTTGTATTTAACGCGATAGCGCTTATGGCCATCGGCAATGACGGCACACTACTGCGGTGCCAAAATTGGCCTTTGTTATGATCTCTTGACCAGTTTCCCCTGTAAAACACACTTCTACCCACCGCGACGTATGGTAATTCTTTGCACAAAGCACAAACGCCTGCACTCAAACATTAACGAATATTTGAGTGAAGCCCTTAATAGCCCTTAATAAATTTTTCCTCCTGAAGGTGACCTGTCTGCCCTAACTAAATCACAGCGGCACAAGCATGACGTTTCCGTGATCCAATACTGAAGGTGACAGCGTAAAGCACTGAACACAGGGCTTTATGGTGTCCGACATGATGCGCGACACAGAACACTCCGGCATGCGGCAATACGCCTCAGCACAAAGGGGAACAGCGAGTCGGTAAGCATGCACGCTGCACCCACATCCGGTGGTTGGGCATGCACTCAAAAGTCTCGGCAGCCTGGAAACGAAGTCAAAGTCAAGCAATAAAAACTCGGCCTCCTCTTACAATGGAGTTGTCAACAAAACAAGCTTCGCGAGGCGCATACCCGCTATCAATGACTTCTTTCAGTGTTGGACCCAGCTAAGCGGACGCTGATGTTAATAGCAATGAAGCGTGGCATCATTTCACAATTCTTATCTTAGCCCCTACGGTTACAGATTTCAATTTATTATTATAACTTCAGTCCTAACATATCCCTTTAGTTTTGTCGGTGCCTCATTAGAAGGTGGGGAAGAGAAATGAAGCAAGTACATTCGGTGACTATACCGGTGTCACTGTTTCTTTGCCAAACACCCTCGCATGCGGCTAGCGATCACAGGAGTTGTTTGGATGCTAGCGCTTCTTTGTAGAAAGGGCACACCTTGAACATGACTTTATTTTATTAAAACGATGTAACTGTGACGCGTTTAGGCCAGTCGTAAAGTGTCAACCACCATCATTGTTATAAACGAGTACGTGGCGCAAAACAGAATATAGGCCAATCCCGCTACGACGTGGCTTGTGATAATCTTCAAGGGTAAGTGAGCGGAAACAGGGCAGAGGAATAAACAAAGAGACGGTGGAAGAGATATAAAGAAAAAGATAAAATTCTTCCTAAAATTTCTTTGCGAGGTGGGATGCCAACCTGCGTGTAGGAGGGAATGAAGGTGAACGTCCTAACCACTTAGCTACCCAGGCTTGCTGAGAGAGCGCAGCGTAGCCTTGTATAGTATAAAATATCATGTAGCCCGGGAGAAAGAAGAAGGGAGAGAGCAAAGCTTATCATAACTTGAAAGAGAAAAATAGAGAGAAACAAAGCTAATAAAGAGAGCGAGCGAAGCATTTAAGGAGAGAGACAGAGAAAAAAATGGCAAGGAAGAGGAAGCGAGGAACAAAGAGAAAATAAAGAAAGACAGAAAAATAAAAGGAGAAAGAGTTTGATTGAAAAAAAGAGATATAGATAAGTAAAAAGGGAAAAAAGGTGATAGCAAGAAAGAGGAAAGGACAGATGGAGAGAAATAAAAGAAGAAAGAAGGAAATGAAAAAAAAATGGCGCAAAAGTGATACGAAAAAAAAGAAACTGAGACAAGTAAACATGAAGAAAAAAGGTGACTGTCACACCGGTCCCGTTAATTAGGGAGGCGATCGCCGGGCTAATTCCAAGAGCCGAAGTATCGGCCCCCCCGAACCGCACCACGAAAGCGTGGACAATTTAGAAGTGGTCCTTTTTGGCGCGCCAGCGGACGCCGGCTGTGCCCAAAGAACAAGTCAGAGCCGAGAGTTGATAAACAAACAAATTATATTCTCAATAATGGCAGATCGAAAACAATACACAAAAATGCACACTCCACACTAGTTACATACAATACGTCACCAATCAAACAACGTACTACACGGTACAATCAGCCACACTCAAAACAACGGAAACAGACAACGATACGCCCTATAATGCAGTCGCATGCATTGAACAACCAAGACACTTAAAGACTAAAGAGATAGAAAACCTATCCAGTCCAAAGTTCTTGGAACAAAAGTCTGGATGATACTCTTCCGAGAATCACTCACTCAAAGTCCAGCGTTGTTGCCGTTCCGCTGTCCCGAAGTTTCTCTTCCAGGAAACCTCGCGTCTTCAATATGCCACTCTCCAAGCTTCAAACTTCTTCGCCGGAAACACGTCGGCTTCACACACGCAGCTGTTGCCACGCGTCCTCGCTCAATAGCGGTAAACACACGCTGTTGCCTGTAGCTCGAGCCTTCACCCCTCAGGTTGAAATCCTCTTCATCTCCGGCTTCGTCCCTACGGACCAAAACCTTCGCCGACTACACGGCGGAATCCCTACGCGCTCTGGCGCTCACTTCCGTCTCCTCCTGATCTCTCATCTCGGCTGCTCGGTTAAATACCTTGCGCGCGACATTCCAGCTGTTTCTCGTCATTTCGTCGGCGCGATACGCAGCGAAGGCTGGGAAGAGGGCGAGACGGTTGGATGTCCCTCCGCGTCGCATGACTCAACTCGGCGTGGCCCCGCCCTCTTCGTTCTAGAAAAATCGCGGGCTTGCTGGGCCGCCGATGTGGGGTGAGGAGGTTCGTCTGCGAAGCCATGCTTCTGCGGGGAGAGCAGTGCCCGGGAGCCTTGGATGTTTGTTTTCTCTTTTTTTTTTCTTTTGACCTCCCGGCGTTTCTCCCGCCCGTTGTCGCAAGAATTTGGCGGCGCGCTCATTTATAGCGCTCGTTCTGTGACACTGCCCCCCACTTTAAGAATATTATCTCATAATATTCAAAACCCCACAGACGAGCGCGAACAGTCACCACACACTCTCACAGACTGTAACACCATCAGTCGCTCACGACACTTCACATTCACAATAGATCACTTAATACAATTGTACCTTGTAATTCAATTACACAACACGTGAAAACACAACCACAAGCACATGAGTACAACACTCCACCACACATTCCCAATAATACAAATGTACAAAGTTCTCTCGTTACAACAATGGTCCAATACTATACATCACATCACAGCACAACACTTCGACACTTGTGACACAGGATACCACAACATTAACACAACATATGGCACTCAACACTGCCAAACACATTCTGCTTTGACCTCAGCACTTATCTTGTGTACTTTGAGCTGCGCTTGCGTCCTTTCTTGCGGTGCTCGCTCGATCTCTTCTTGTTTTTCCTCGTTCTTTTTCGGCGAGCCCTTTCCAACGACGGTATCTGAGGCGGCGTCTCAGCCATCGTTGTCACTTCCGACACCGTTAACGCGTCATTACATTCGACGGGTCCTGTCTGTTTATTTACCCGCTTGATCATGCCTCTACATTTTGCCCGGCTGGCCAACTCCGTCTCCTTTACACTGTCGGTCGGTTGAGGTCGTGCCGACGTAAGTCCGGTTGCTCGGCCCGTGAACTGATTCGACACGATCGTCTTCTCCTTCGCTGTCTCTTGCGCCGCAGCTTCACCTTGGGCTCTAGTGAGATCCGTCACGGGATGCTCCTCCACTGTATCTCGCGGCCGCTGTGTTGGCGAGGGCTCTATCTTCGGGTCTTCTCCCAAACATTCTGGATCACTTGGCCCTCGCGCCCCGTCGATGTTTCCGATGACAAGGTCATACAGGGGGGTCGTCATGCATACAGCAGTAACCTTCCCGCTGAAGTACGGGGTTTCAACCTCAATTTCTGCTTCGGGAAGCATCCGAACCGTACGGTCAATTAGGCAAACCGGTTTCGTTCTGCCTGTCAACTCACTTTCCCGTACCAAATTTCTCCGCACGATAACAGTGGAGCTACCGGTATCTCTTAACACCGTAATCTTTTTGTCCGCAACTTTTCCAGGCAGCGTTGGCATTCCTTTCGTAACACCGGTTGGCTGTTTTGACATTACAGCACCAACAATAGGAATTTTCTCCCCATTTTTCAATTCTACAAATCCGTCGGTGACGGCATTATTATCGGATTTCGGTGCCACTTGCACACAGGATACCTGGTGAGTTTGACTCACTCCGTTCCGACAAGCGTCTGCTTTGTACCCAGTCTGACCACACTTGAAACATTTTACTGCCGTAGGGCTCGTAAAGATCGTTCGACAGTTTTTCGCGCGATGACCCACTCGGTTGCACAGAAAACATCGCGGAATGCTCTCTGGTGCACGCTTCTTTTCTTCGGGAGCCAATTTCTTCGAATCATCGGGACACTCCTTCTTTACCTTGGCCAAATTAGTGCCACCTTGCGCTTCCAAGAATTGATCAGCCAATTCAAGCATGTCTTCAAGTGAGTCAGCCTTCCTCTCTTTTAAGTACAGTGACAGGCTTGGGTGGCAACTAGTAAGAAATTGTTCTCTAATTAGCAGCTCTCTAAGCTCATCGTACTCCTGCGCTGTCCCTGAAAGTTCAATCCATCTGTCGAAATAATGGCAAAGTCGGGCGGCATACTGCGTAGCCGTCTCACCATCAGCTGGTTTTCCTGTCCGAAATCTGTCCCGGAATCCTTCTACAGTAAACCTAAATCGCTTCAGCAAAGCAGCTTTCACCTTTGTATAGTTGGCTGCATCGGTCGGCGTCAGCCTACCGTACACACTGAGCGCTTCACCACTCAAGCAAGTACTCAAAGCAGTTGCCCATTGCTGTTCCGGCCAATTCTGGCTCCTCGCAATCGTCTCAAATCTGTGGAGGTACGCGTCTAGGTCGTCCTTCCTTTCATCAAACGCTACGAGCAGCTTGCTTGGGTTCAAGCGGAAGCCGTGATCTTCCCGTTCGCTGCTTTCAACTCTAGCTTGGACGGGAGTTTCACTTCGCTGTTGCAAACGGAGCCGCTCGAGTTCCATCTCGTGCTGCCGCTGCCGCTCCCTTTCCTCTCTTTCTTCTTTCAGCTGTCGCTCCTTCGCTTCTCTTTCTTCTCTCGCCCTTTCGGCTGCTAACTTCTCTCTCTCCACCGCCTCTTTCTCCTTCTGGCTTACCCATTTCCGTAGTTCGGCGCCGGAAAGACCCATCTTCTCACCAAGCGCAACTAACTTTTCGAGATCCATTGTGTCTCGCAACTCGCAAATAAAACCTTGCCGCGTGCAAAAAGTATCTGCCTAAATCAGTCTATCGGAACACTCCCCTGCCCTCGTTATTGAGAACACTGAACAACACACAAAATCGTTCCGATAGTACTATCAACAACTCGAGGCTCTTTCTCACTACTTTGGACACACTGTGCACCAAAAGGTCCTGTATCGCGGACGCCAGATTAATTGTCACACCGGTCCCGTTAATTAGGGAGGCGATCGCCGGGCTAATTCCAAGAGCAGAAGTATCGGCCCCCCCGAACCGCACCACGAAAGCGTGGACAATTTAGAAGTGGTCCTTTTTGGCGCGCCAGCGGACGCCGGCTGTGGCCCAAAGAACAAGTCAGAGCCGAGAGTTGATAAACAAACAAATTATATTCTCAATAATGGCAGATCGAAAACAATACACAAAAATGCACACTCCACACTAGTTACATACAATACGTCACCAATCAAACAACGTACTACACGGTACAATCAGCCACACTCAAAACAACGGAAACTGAAAACGATACGCCCTACAATGCAGTCGCATGCATTGAACAACCAAGACACTTAAAGACTAAAGAGATAGAAAACCTATCCAGTCCAAAGTTCTTGGAACAAAAGTCTGGATGATACTCTTCCGAGAATCACTCACTCAAAGTCCAGCGTTGTTGCCGTTCCGCTGTCCCGAAGTTTCTCTTCCAGGAAACCTCGCGTCTTCAATTGGCCACTCTCCAAGCTTCAAACTTCTTCGCCGGAAACACGTCGGCTTCACACACGCAGCTGTTGCCACGCGTCCTCGCTCAATAGCGGTAAACACACGCTCTTGCCTGTAGCTCGAGCCTTCACCCCTCAGGTGGAAATCCTTTTCATCTCCGGCTTCGTCCCTACGGACCAAAACCTTCGCTGACTACCCGGCGGAATCCCTACGCGCTCTGGCGCTCACTTCCGTCTCCTTCTCATCTCTCATCTCGGCTGCTCGGCTAAATACCTTGCGCGCGACATTCCAGATGTTTCTCGTCATTTCGTCGGCGCGATACGCAGCGAAGGCTGGGAAGAGGGCGAGACGGTTGGATGTCCCTCCGCGTCGCATGACTCAACTCGGCGTGGCCCCGCCCTCTTCGTTCTAAAAAAATCGCGGGCTTGCTGGGCCGCCGATGTGGGGTGAGGAGGTTCGTCTGCGAAGCCATGCTTCTGCGGGGAGAGCGCGCGCCCGGTAGCCTTGGATGTTTGTTTTCTCTTTTTTTTTTCTTTTGACCTCGCGGCGTTTCTCCCGCCCGTTGTCGCAAGAATTTGGCGGCGCGCTCATTTATAGCGCTCGTTCTGTGACAGTGACACAGCCCCGCTCTTCCTTGGGTCTTTACAACCCTAGGGCGAAGCAGCTACAGGCGTTTTATTGCGAAAGCTGCTAGGTGATTACAAGGGTCTCGTGCATCGTGCTGTTCGACGCCGCTGCCAGTGTCCGAAAGCGCCATTGAGGAAAACAGGAAAAGAAACTTGGTGGAAAAAATACACCTACGGGACTTTGACACGGGTTTCCTGTGTGTCAGCCTAGTACACTACCACTGATCAACGCCGCTGCTTGAAACTCCGTCAAAAACTGGCCTTCGGCAGGCTTGATGTCCAGAAAATAATCGCGTTAATATGAGTAATAAAGGGTGTCAGAACCACAAATGAACAACTAGGGGCTACACGAGGTGAATCGCGAAACCACTGGGTCCCCGAATAATCCAACCCTTTTACAAAAAGGCCCCGCCGCGGCAGTCTAACGGCTAAGGTGACCTGCAGGTCGCAGGTTTGAATCCCGGCTGCAGCGGCTGCATTTCCGATGGAGGCGGAAGTGTTGTAGGCCCGTTTGCTCAGATTTGGGTGCACCTTGAAGAACCCCAGGTGGTGGAAATTTCCGGAGCCCTCCACTACGGCGTCTCTCATAACCATCTGGTGGTTTTGGGACGTTGAACCCCACATATCAATCAATCTACTACAAAACGTCCATGGATAATTTTTCATCAGCGTCAGTGTGTATTGTGGGGTGCGCGTTTAAAGTGTGCGCCTTTAAACGGTGTGTGCGAGTGGTGGCTGAAATGAAGACAAATTTACGAGAATCTTAAAGAATAAAATGATAAGCATATATAAATCCAGTTGTTTTATGTATAGAATTTTTCTTTTTTGTGTGTTCATTATGTTTTATTTTTCATGGTTTTTAGTTTGTTTAGAAATCTAACATTTTTAAAATATTACCTAAATTACCCATTTAATCCAACCCTCCCTTTCAAGAAGTGAATTATTTTAAAAAGCAAGACGCCGTCCAATTCATGGCCTATCCTCTTAGGCGGATTGCGCCAAGGCGTTCAGGAACCAACCAACCAACCCGAGAACCCTCGGCACAGGTATCAACGTGCAAGCGGTCCAATAGAAATTCACAACGGAGATTTCGGGGGCTCATGACTTGTGAACACGGCAGCCCAGAAAACCCCAATAGGAAGCTGGCGAGTCAATCCGAGGAGTGCCAAGCAGTTGGCAAGGGGGTGCTCCTTCGGGGAAGCAGGGTGGAGGCAGTTCGCCAGCGTCACGGGCGTGAGTGCGTGAGTTGCCCGGAGTTCCTGGCAGAGTTCAAGAGCCGGAGTGGGCTGCTTCACTTGACTCGAAGTTTCTACGATACACGCAGCCATCGTGAGGCTACGGCCGCCACCAGGCCCACTAACGGCCGTTAGCCCGAGTGCTTGGCTCTGGCCGCTGGTTCGCGCGGCTGAGAAGACGACCTGTCTTCGTCGGCCTTGTCTTCGGTGTCTACCTTCTCCGTCATGCCTACATCTGAGCGTCGCCTTGCTGTTCGCTGAATTCCTGTGGTACCGATATTCCCGTGTTTCACCTCCTTTACGCAGACGAACCCCGTATAAGCTCCAAGCATTTATCGGCGAGACAGCCTCGTGGTATATAAGAGTCAATATGTGCGCTGCTTTTCCACAGTTTTTCTGTGTTGTATCGCCTTGTGTTCTCGTGTAGCATCTTTGTTGTATGTCTATTGTGTGTGTTGTTTTCATGAAATAACGAAAAACAGAAAACAGCCTCGCCATTTTATATACCGTCATTGTCGTCAATAACAAAACGAAATCCACATAATCTAAGCATTCCAAGAACTCCATCACAAAGGCACAGCATGAGAAAAATGAACAAAAATTTCTGACAAGTGTGTAGTGGGTACCACGCTGTATAATCACTTATTTGTTTCTCGCCCTATCCCCCAAAGTGGGTGTGAGCCACAGATATACGCCATCATGATTACCTTTATCATTGAATGCCTGCCTACTAAACGAAAATTATGATAATTAAGGGCGTAATGGGTAACTTGAAAGTGGGCTTCCAGCATTTACCCAGACCGTGTTTAATAAAGGCTCTGAAAGGCAGTTTTACCGCTTTCGCTGTGTCTGTATTTTGCGTTCCGCGCAGGCCTGGTGTTATATATTTTTTTGACGTCGTTTTCATCCCTTACCTACTCCGAATAACTGGTTCATTTTACAGCAAGAAACTGCTAATTCAGTTCCTCATTTTCTGCCACTTATGAGAGAACGAAGACATCTCTCCCAACGCTCATTTTTATATGTTCTCTTTACTTTTTCACCACACATTCTCTATCTGTAAATTATTTCGTACGCGAAACTGCTTACGTTTCATTGATGCTTTTTAAAACAAAAAATATGCCGGCTAGTGCGAAACCATAGACACCGGTGGATATGACTGTATGCATTTAAGGCATCTTAAATTGTTTCCTTAGTTACCACGCTACATGCGAACTTCTGTTTTTGTTTACTGAACACCGCTTATAAGTATGCGTTGCCAGGACACCAGCTAATGAACTATAAGCGCGGGTGACATTCTGACGAACATCGATAGTACCAGGAGCTAGGGAGCGTTGTTGATTATCTTGAGAGGTAAGACGGGCTTTGTCTCGAGCGTACCTTCGCAGGATTCGGCAGGGAATTTCCTTCTAATGACCATCTCTTGGACGGTCCGTGCGAACTCTATTCTTGCTGTACGCGCAGAACTGCGACTACTGTGTACTGCAGGTCTTGTATGGCGACTTGATGTCGACATTAGATTTTTTTTTCACTTCGCAAACGAAGATTCGGGAATAGTATAGTGCGCACGACAGAAGATCACAACATCGGGACAGCAATTAAGGGCTGTGAGACCGCTACAATCAATTGATTGTTGACTAACTTCAAGACCATTTCAAAGATTGCGACGTACAACTAGAATCACACTTTTTTAGAGCAGCGGAGCATGTGGCTGTCGACGCTTTGTTGGCCGTAGATTCTACCTCACGTTAGCTGCAAGCTTCCGCACATGCCAAAATTACAGCCCAAGAGTCTATAGCACGTCACATATTTGATATTATTACGGCTTCGGTCTTTGCATATTTCTAGAGAAAACAGGAGCCGGAGCGGCCGCCGAGGCGTTTTAGACAAGTCTGATTTTATCTGGAAGGAAAATAACTTTGTTCCTGCGGAACGCGACTGAGTCACGCACCCGGCTCAGTCCCACGTTGGGAATGGCAAGTAGAGCCTACCGGCCACCTCGTGGGCCCTCCGGACAGCCATTTTATGTGTACCTAACGTTTGCTTTCTACATATGAGGCCTTGACTTCTCGTGCTTTCACGGTAGGAGAAGCGAGACAGCATCACAAACGCCTAATGGCGTGTTATTTTGAACTAATTGAATGAAGTTATATAGCAGAAGAAAATAATGCGTCAAATACATTCTGTTTGCTGCGTCACTCACGAAACGTAAAATATATAAAATAATATTTGAAGCTCAATCACACCTTAGTGCGACAGATCACAACAGCAAAGTTTCAATTTAGTGAAAATTCATTTTATTCGAACTATCGGCTTAGGTTCTTGAGAGTCAATTTAATGTTTTCTCTCTTTTACTACTCGCTGTCCAAACTAGAAATAAGTTGCTGGCAGTCTTTAGGAAACATGGCTTTCAACTGCGCTTAAACACTATAAGGCACAAGCACCTTGAATGCATGAAAAACATGCACATATAGGATTGAGTAGTACGTATATCATGTTCGCCAGTGCAGTGCCGTGAATTTGCCAAACAGTTAAGTTTTGATCCCATCCCCCAACCTAAACTCCGCTATTGCCGCTTTATGCAACCAGGTCTGCTATTCTTAGGGACGAGCAGTTATCTAGGCTGCTGAATACTCGCCCCAACAAAACCCAGTCATTTTACATTTCGGCTAAAATTACATTATATCACACTTGTTCCTCACCCAGTCTGCTTATAATAGATATACATTCTTTGTCTTTAGTGATTGCAACAATCACAGCTGAAGTCATTTTGCCCTTTCATTATGTTTTCTACGGAAAGCATTGGATCTCACCTGTAAACGGAGAGAAAACAAGCAAGACGAGGAACAAGCTTGAGCGTGACATTGCGGCCTACGTGCCTCACGTGTGCACTAAACGCTCACGGAGGTAGACATCGATTATAAAGAGGCTTATCGTTTCGCGTGTTTCAGCCCTTCCTTTCGACCGCACTATTGACACAAGATTTCGAAAGTAGGACGAGGAAGGAGAGGTTGCGCTTAGTGTGTCACAGTTGTGTACATATATGGGCGACAAGCGCTTCAATATGAGAGACAGTTCCGTAACTGGAAGTACGCCACTTGTGTGACACGGCGCTTGCAATGTTTGTGTAGAAATGTCACGGTAATTCTTTAATGCCACGACAGGCTATGCCAGCCGTGGCAATAGCAAGCATGTAATCACCAGTTACGGTAGCAAAACAATGGCATAAATGAACAGAATGTTATAATTCAATAGCAGTTTGAACTTAAGCAGAAATGAAAGAAAGAAATACAATAAATCACAAAAGAAGTAATGCTTTATACTAGTAACAATGCTATTTTATAACGTTATGGTGCAATGAATCAATATTTACGGTGCGTCTGTGAACAAATTTTTACAACTTATCCGCGTCCGAAGCAAGAGAAATGTTCATTATTATTTGTTTACGTTCGTGAATTTTATTACACTTTTTTAATTTTTTCCAAAATGGCAGGATATATGTTGCATGAATACGTAGTTTCATACTCGGTAGTTTGCACGTCATAGTTAGTCTTGTGTGTATTTGTTACTATTTATGTGAGGCGTAAATTGTAGCCTGTGCCTTGACCTGTTTGAAAATATCTCGAAGTTGCCGTATATTTCTTTAAAAAGCGGAAGGCAGATATTTACTTTGTAAGAGTTTCTAACGTTCAGGATGCTATGCGCGTGATTAGTTTGGAAGATTCAATGTATTCATTTGAAAATTTGAGCAAACGAACCACTCGTCACGTTGCTACTGCCACTTTTTTCTATGTTGCTTTTGTTACCGTTCGCCCATACTAAGAAGCTATAGCTTAGATGATAACGTGCAAGGGACAAGCATAAATGTGTAACGAGCTTGACAGGCACATAGCATCGTATTCGTTGGAGTAAGCGAGCTGATTGCGCAACTGTTTTTTGAACCTCGTTTATGTCCTCTGCACAGCTTCAGCTGTTGTGAAATATAACTGCTAAAAAGGCATGGCATATCACATGTTCTAGCCGCCATTCATATAAAACGTTTCTCAGCGTGTTTTACTTCTTTATACTTAGAAGAAAACACAGTAAATTTTGTTTTCTTCGTGTTTAGGTTATGTTGATTTATATATAGCCATTGGTGCAGTTAGTTCAAGCAGTTATTTGCCGTATTTTCTAGTTCTTTCAGGTGTCTATCAGAAAATAATACATTAGGGTTGTCCGTGTACATTTATAGTTCATGTGTTAGTGTAATTTTTATTATATCATTGATATACACAATGAATAGTAATATCCCCCATGTTGAACCTTGTGGTATCCCATGTTTATTGATACTTTTTTTATTCTGAACTGCATCCTTGCAAGGCAGTGTACTGCAGGTCGAGCTTCCAAGTAACTGTTGTTGAGTTGTAATGCTATCCCACGAATAACATATACTTGGAGCTTTTGAAGCAATATTTCATGTTTCATAGAATCGAAGAACTTGCAAAATTGTAAAAATTATAGCGATAGTAAGTTTTTTCTTCGATATTATAGGCTTGCACCTCTGAATCCTAATAATGCCATTTCGGTTGACTTATTCTTGTAGAAGCCATATTGTTTACCCGTAGTAATACATTTTTTGCAGGAAATAATTAGGTCACTTATATATAATACGCTCAGCTACTTCCGAATAGAATGGCAGGGGCGAAATTTGTATGTAGTTACTTATGTCATTGTGATTGCCACCTTTGAAGATCACTGCAACACGAGCTATCTTCATTTTTTTAGGAAAAACTACAGTGACAAGTATACAGTTGCAAATGTGTACCAATAGGTTACATATCAGGTCAGCAATTGTTTTAACAGGCTGAGCTTTGAGGCAATCCTCTCCAGCGGCTGTTTTGCTGTTGAAAGAGCTAAAAACGGAAATAATTTTCTTCTGAGGTATAGGCGTAAGAAATATGGTTTAATAGACACGATTACCAATGTAACTTTCATGTAGACTTTAGGAAAATCCTGGTTTCGAGATAGGAGCACAAGCATTAGGTTACGAAGATGATTTATTTTTTCTAAATCCGTTGGTTCTACTGCCCAAGTGTGGTAAAGCCTAGTCAAGAGGTTTAAGTCCTCCTTTTGCCTTACCTCGTGTGCAAACTCTGTATATATGCATGCACAAAGTGAAATAAAATGTCATAACGCAATACCTTGTGAAATGCCTCTCATTTGTTTAGTGAATACGCCTCTGTTCTTTTAAGTGATTTATGTTGTGATTACCGCCGTCACGAAAATTATTCACGTAAGAGCAGGCAATGCAGAAGGTGAGAGTGAGAAAGGAGCAGGGGTAGCATTGAGGTGTGAACTGTAATGTTGCCATTTCAAAGAACGGCTTTCCGCGACTCACACACAGGTCACTTCTGAAGGCGATTCGAAGTCAGGGTTCGAGAAACATTGGCACCGATTCGCCGAATGTTTGAAATCTAGACGTCGATTCCGAAATACTCGCTCTTTTTTCCAATATATGTCGAAAAGATGGAGTAAATTAGCGCGTGCGCACGCACGCACGCACGCACACACACACATGCACGCACACACACACACATGCACGCACACACACACACACACGCACACACACACACACACAGACACACACACACACACACACACACACACACACACACACACACACACACACACACACACACACACACACACACACACACACACACTGACAATGCTTGAGACGACTCCAAACTTTGCAGCTTACCAAAGAAAGGGGCTAATAAGGACAGCATAATGCGTGCACTCTTCACCAAAGTCACAAAACTTTATTTCTGTGAAGCAGTGGGCCGCTGTAGCGAAGACTCCCCGGGTCGCCAGTTTCATACCACTGCAGTCGGCTGTTGAATTCTCAACACCTGATGCCTACAAAAGCCTGTTGTACTGATTTCGAGCGTCACCTTAGCGCTTACCATTGTTTTGCTGGTCCACTGTATACTTTTTTTGTTGGTATTGAAGATGCAATACCACCTGTTCCCATTAAACTTTCGTTCCGGAGAAAGATGCCGTTTTTTATGAACGCTACACATTTCACGTTGAAGCATGCAACTTGCGGTTAAACGTTTTCTTCAAGAAGAACAGTTCTTCGTAGTGTGACAGTGGTCATAGACAATTTCCTTTAGCTCAAAATATTTGACAGCCACCGTATCTCTGCGGCGTAGAATCAAACAGCTAACGCAATATTGTGGATCAGCGCCCCGCTTTTCATTCTTTTACATTTACAGACTCCAACCAAGAAGCACTGAAACGACGCTGGATTGCAGCAATTGTGGGTAGAAGCCTCGGCGCTTTAGTTCGAGGAAGTGCGCCTTTTTCAAAAGACTTGCTAACGTCCGGCACATTGCAAGTTGCTTGCCACCCATTTGTCGCTAATCGGCGTGGGGAGCTAATGTATCGTTTGCTCCACGTCAAAAATCCTACTTGCAGCACTATTTCGTGGCCCTGAATGTTTCACCCGACACCAAAAAAAAGCGTTAAATAGTTGGCAAGGGCTTTTCAAGAACTTACAAGGGCTGCGTTTTGGATAGGTACATTTAGACTTGTTGTGAATTCTTTCTCTCTGCCAAAGCTTTAAGTACCTATTGAAATGTCTGTACCAGTATGCAAGAAACATCCAGCGTAGATTCCTCAGGAAATGGCTACTGCAATCGTAACGGTGATATATATTGCTACGCTGCCCCCCCCCCCTGAGGATAAATGCTCTATGTGGATGGCGGTTTGAAAGCTCAATGTTTTCCCCCTCAGTAGCCCCACACTTTTGAAACACCTCGGCATGCCACTTATAAAACCGAAGGCGTGAGCGAAAGTCTTAGCCACAATGAAATTCTTCATGTACCACCACAATCAATAGAAAGCAGTGGTTGCATAATATTGGTGTATAGTGGGGCATGATTCTTGCGGTGACGAATTCGTGGGCATGTTCAGTTCGGCGAAGCGCATTCGATTACGGAAAAAAATCACAGCTTCTGCACAAGGCCGAAACAATGCAGGCGATAGCAAGGTAATGCGCTATGATACGAAGTAGGGCTAGGAAATTTCGGTACCATATGAAAGGTAGTGAGCATGGTCGATTGTATTCGAATTGACTGATTTCATGATTGATATGTGAGGTATAACGTCCCGAAACCACCATATCATTATGAGGGAAGCTATATTGGAGGGCTTCGGCAATTTTGACCACCTGGGATTCTTTAACGTGTACGCGAATCTGAGCACACGGTCCCACAGCATTTCTGCCCCCACCGAATATGCAGCCGCTGCAGCCGGGCTTCGATCCCGCGACCTGCGGGTCAGCAGCCGAGTACCTTAACCACTAGGCACTACGGTGGGGCCTCGAATCTGTAGTGATGTAGTAACATGTAAGCACGGTGAGCCCAGGCTCCCCAACCCTCCCTAAACTTTGTCCAGTCGGCCAATAAGGTCAATAACGCTAAAGTATAGTCGCTTAAGTACAAGTAACAGCTACCAAAGAATGTTCTGAAAGCACGGCAATGCTCACTGCGAAATTCAGTGTCCGGCCCGTGAACCAACGCCACATCAGAAACACCACTTACTCGTATGTTAGAGGCGTCTGCGAAACCATTTCTCGTGCTGGAAAAAAGACATCCGAGAAACTCACAAGCCTACGACCGCACAATCTCTAGATATTGCCAAAGACTGTCCACCGAAGAAGACAGCCCGGGGCACTGAATACATGCAGAACTTGGAAATGGGTTCTGGGAAATTGCGACAGATTCGACGACTCATTAACCCGTTCGACCCAAGTCGTGCGTGTGCGAACCCCGCGACTGTTTGGCCGCTGCCTCTGTATTCGGGCAGGTGCCCGCGAGGCGGGAAGACTAAACAGGGAAAACAATTTGTTACTGGGCTGGCACACCCACCTGTTGAATGTTTGAGTGGCTAGCCAATATTTATCTTTTGCGCACTGACGGAAGCGGCTTTGTTGGAGAACCAGCTCATCACTCTCGGAAAGGTAAACAGATGACCAACGTTATTTACGTCGTTGTACGTGTGATGCCGCATTGTTTGCGTTTCTGTTAGAAAATAGCAACGGTCCTCGTATGTGTGGTGGCTGATAGTTCAAGGGATATATGATAAAAAACCCATCCGCAATACAGTTTTACTAACTTACCGCAATACCTTATGAGAAAGAGCGCAGGCCCACACCTTCCTTACTCCAGCACGTCTTGCCCTCTTTCACCCTGGAACGTACCCGCCAGCCTGCCGCTTATGTGGCAGCTCCATCGACAACTATCAACACATATTTTACTCCTGCCCGTCGCATTTGCTCCCTGCCTCTTGGTACCTACACTCTACGGCAAAAGGGTGTTAAAAGGGTGTGTGGTTCATCTTTCTGGGGACCATTGGGGCTGCAACAACCATTAATTATTTTGAGGACTAACGGTACCGGGTCTTACAGTTAGTCTACACAGACGAGCTCAAGGGACTAACATCTAGTCCTCACATTTACATATTGGTGAGTAACCGTTAGTCCCACAGTTCACCACTAAGAACTAACATTAAGTCCTCACATTTGCACCTTATAGAGCAACTGTTAATCCTCACATTTACACTTTACCGGGCAACCGTTAGTCCTCACAGTTGCACCTTGCCCGACGAACGGTTGATCTACTCAAATACATTGTTTTTCGTTTATATTCTGCCAGGCCTAATACTTTTTTCGCCTGTTTTTCTGCACTGTGAGCAACAAATTGCGCGGAAAAAAACCGGCAAAAAAGTAGTTAGCCACCTATGTCTAACTGCCTTTGCAGTCATGGCAAAAAAGAAAGACAAAAGTGAGACATCGAAATCTTTTATTTTTCTACATGCACATCAAGTTTCTCCATTCTTTTAAGTGAATTCATGGGGAAGTGTACAAGTCCAGTCTCGTTGTCAAATCTTGTTCACTTATTGGGGAGCTACTCCGACGGAAGCGATAGACGACAGGCATTGCAGACGCCTGCGCACGCAGCCTTCTGCCTGTTGTGTTCCCATGGCTGCACGTACAATATTATAGTAAACATAGTTAGACACACGTGACAGAAGATGAAGATGCACGCATATGACAAGTACGTGCACGTTAATATAAAAACAAGCGTTAAAATATGACACACAAATAACTTTACCTTCACTTTTCGCACAGTCCGTCTGAAGCTGCTCTGACGAAAGAGATGGATGAGAGGCATCATAGACGCAAGCGACGCAGTCTTCAGCACGGTTCGTGCCCACGGCTGTTCAATAAGTATGTAAAATAGTGAGTCACACGTGACAGAGGATGAATACAAATGCTTATGAGAAATACGTGCTAGGCGAAATGAAAGCATACGTGAGATGCGACATGCTAACAATTTCACCGTGATGTCACACATCGCCAAAGACTCGTTTCCAATCTCATTAGCGCAACAGCTTAGGAACGGCAGCCGCAGCCACAACTCCGCGAACCACCGTGCCGCAAACAAGTAGGCGAGTCCTAAGCGAACGACGTCGTTCAGCTCGAGCAAGCGAACGCGAGACCAAGCACGGCGCTGCACGCGGAATGTCTGCCACCAGCGAACTTCGAACAGGAGAGCGAGCGTACGCTTGGCCGCCGCCACGAACAGCGCCGAGCTGGTTCGGAGCTAGCGCCGAAGAAATCGACGGTAATGCGGCCTTTTTCCAAAAACTCGAGCGAGTGCAGTAGGCAAAACGTGAGTCCACCGCCACGACCAACGGATGGCACCGAGCTGCTTGCGACCGACTGACGGGAAAGCCAACTGTAATGGCGACCAATTTTCAGTGAGTTTCGACGCTAGCGAAGGCCCCGCCAGCCCGTGCTGGTGCACAGCGCCCGACGTACTACAACGAAGCTCTTTACGAGAACGCGCAACGTGTCTTCGACGACTGCCAACACAGCGACGAGGTCTCAGCTCAATATCGTCAGCCCGAAACTCATCGCAGCGGCGAACACAGGCGAGCACTCGACGAGCGAGCGTACGGGAGGTCGACGGCAATGGCGGCCAATTTCCAGGCGGTCGCAAAGCACAGACGAACTGCAGACGCTGAAGCTGACCTTCGCGATGCATTTCGTGCGTGCGATATACAACACGACCAAGCCCGTTTTCGACAAGCGCGATCCGTATCGCACACGCGAGAAGTAGACTAGAATAAAGAATGATAACCTACTTACCTTAGAATTCAGCGCTGTTTTCTGGCCTGAGTCAGCCTGAAGTGTATATCCGATAGGCCTGTTGTTTTCTAGGCCGCCATATTGGCCTTCTCAACTGTTGCTGTCGTGTGTTGGTCGTGACTATCTTGAAGCCAGAGATATACAGCGTGGCGTGGGGACGTGTCAAGACTTGCTCCAGACTTCATGGGTGCAGCGAAGCGCAAAAGCAGCAGCCGAAGCTCATCCAAGCGTACACACAAGCACCACCTCGTAATTCTTAGATCGTCGAATCCAGGCGGTCGTGGTCGAGCACTCCAAGCGCGATGCTACGCGAACCGTCACCGGCAAAATACGGGGAAAGACTTTGCCAGCAGAGAAGGAGAAGGAGGCCTGGTCACCTTCGAAACGTTTTTCGCGCTGCCTGCAATGCCCGGGCGGTTCATCCCTTGGTTTTGCGCGCCACGCTTCCCTCTGTGGTTGCTTCTCAAAGGTCTATTCGTTAATCGCGCACGCCAATTGGGCTCCGTGACTGCTTTTTCGGGTAATTTTGCCTTAGAGTGTATGACATCCGCGGGAGTGGTAGTCTCCTTTGTCCTGTACCAGGCTGGACCTGCAACTTCAGCTGGTGACTTGCGTGGAGGACGTCGCGGCTAAGCATTGCCTGGACGCCACAACCAGCAGCAGGAAGGCCGTCGACAATGCTGCTTTTTTATTTTTTAATATAATATTTCACCTTTCGACGTTCACACGAGAAACGTTTTTCACAACGGAAGCAAATAAATCGCCGCCGTGCGCTGGGACAGTCTAGTCTTTCCGACACTGGGCGAGTTATAGCGTCGCTTCTTTTTCTCAAGCTTTGTTTCTGCAGTATCGACACTCGTTGTATGCAATCGATCATGTTGAGAGTGGTAAACGACGGAAGGCATCGTAGCAGGAGAATATGTTGGTTTGCTTTGACCACCGTGCAAGGGCACTTCACTCGAACGTTGTGTATTTATTATTTACAGAAACAGCAATGCAGCAGCCGTTGACTTAAAAAACAATGGTATATTATTCAGCATATTATTCTGCAAATGTCATCGAAAGATGATAGTCTTGTATGTGGAGGGTGTGAACAAAACATTTATTTGATGTTCTGTGCCAGAAAATCAGTGAATGGTATTCTGGAGACCCTGCGTTAGAGTGCCTCGAACGTGCAGCGGAGGCGAACGAGCGCATCAACTCACGTCACACGTGAGACATGAGCACCATCCAGCAGGTTTCTCGGAAAACAAAGCGCGTGGCTCTGAGACGAATGTGCGCCCAAGTCTCAGAGGTGATAAGGTGTAGAACGCAAGGCGACGGGTAGGTGCCACCACCGTCTCGTCTTAGCAAAGCGTCGGAAACACTGGCCTTTTCATGCAAGCGTTGCATAATCAGCGCAGCGTAATAAGCTCTACGGTCCTTAAAATTACTTATGTATGCCTTTTCTAGTGAAAGACGCACATGCAGAATATATACGTGTTATTATGGTGCCCCAGACATGCGCAACAATTGCTTTTTAATCGACAATTGCACAAGTATGAACACTACATCAAGAGCAATATTGGTGGCCGCTGAGGGTGGGGTCGGCTGTTTCAAATACCCGGTGAGGTTAAGAGTGGACAAACAGACAAATGTACAAACAGGCGGACAGATCGACAGACAGACAGACAGACAGACAGACAGACAGACAGACAGACGGACAGACAGACACACAGACAGACAGACAGACAGACAGACAGACAGACAAACAGACAGACAGAGAGACAGACAGATAGACAGAGAGACAGACCAAAATTTTTGCGTCGAAGGTCGCCAAGAAAGACTATCGTCTTCAAAAAGCACAAGCGGTGCTTTAGACGTCGCATTTGTAGTCAAAACAAATTGTATGTTCACCATGAGCTCCACCTCATATATTTAGGCCTTGTTACGCTGGTATGCACGAAGCTCGTGTCATATTCTCCAGCTTGACGGTTCACTCCGCTTAGACAGCATTGCTCATGGTTCATTTTTATTCTTAGTAGGAGGTGATCGCATGCCTCCTCGGCGATTCTCTTCAAAACTTGTCGCTGCTCCCACAGCGTCAACTATTGATACTGTTCAACAGTTCAACTGACCGCACTACATCATCAAACACGTTTCCTCTGGTCGAGCAATCCTTGAACAACAAGCATCATTAACTGACGCCTCAGTGACTGACACTCCGCGCCTCCGTCGCCACGCACTTGGGTCTGGTCTGGGAAGCTAGAGAAGCTTGTGCGTGATTTGACCAAGCGTAGGAGAGCGAAAGCTGTGGGGAAAGGGCCTTCTCTTGCTTAGCGTTTAGTCTGTGTAATCAAACGGTGCCACTTTGATTTCTCGAGTTCTCCCTATCTCTCGAGATGTTGGGGCTCGTGGGTAAGCAGGATCCCGGCACAGCCTCCAGTTTGTTTAAACAGGGTCCAGCTCGTCTTGATTGCTCGGTAGCTGGCCCTCGTCACCGGGCTATCCTATGTAGTGAGAAAATGTACTCTTTCAGGACAGAAGGAGGTTTATTTACATCTTATGAGGGTAGAGAAGAGGAGTGAAAGAGAGCAATGTGCAACAGTCTTCGGCTTATATGGTCAACCGTCGGACAACTCTGAGGCACCCCATGTCCGCAGCTACCGCGATTGGATGACTCGACGACCCGGAGGCGAGGATGGGAGTCCGACAGTGTGAAAGGAGAGGGTCGAGTGCCGTTGACCTCCAGTGGTGCAGGTGCTCATCAGGAATGACTGCCCAATTATTTTGTACACGCATCGCTCGTTGCACTCCCTGAATTTTTGTTTGAGTGACGCCTCATCTGTCTAAGACATTCGATGAGCCTTCGGTGCAATTAGTTGAGTGTTCACTTTTTTTCGGGTGTCACCAAAAAGACAGCAGCCCTGAAAAAACGTCTAGAAGTGTCTACAATCTCATTCAGCAGGCTGCGCCGATATTCCTAAACAAGGTGGGTGGAACGTCAGAATTAGGTTGTATTGTTTGGAGAAGTGCCTTCCGAGAGAGATCCCTCATTTGAAGAATTCACGGAGTCCTTCCATTGCAAAGCAACAGCATTCACCGCTCACTGCCTCCAGCAGCGTATCTGGTCCCCCAACTTTCTTATATGCCTCGCTGCAATACCCTGTTTACATCAATGGGCAGAGTGTCAAATATTCATGGACGCATCGTTTCCTGGGCATAATAACCGACAGAAGTCTTTCGTCGAGCCCGCATTGTGCCTACTTGATGCAGAGACTGCTATCTATTGTGCATATAATGAAATTCATGTGCAGGAAAACATCGGGAACTACTGCGGCCTCCATCCTACAGTTGTACAGGGCCATATTTCTGGGTCTATTACGCTATCGCTTGCCGGTACTGACTTACACTTGCCAATCCAATACTCATTCATTGGAGAGTTTGCAGGGTCAGGCGCTGTGTATCTGCCTAGGACTGCCCCCATGCGCTTCTACGTATGCCACAATTGTGTTTGCCAAAGACCACCTGGTCATGACATATAGAGTTGTGGATTGCCCCAGAGCACACATTAGACATGCTAGCCGTGTCCCCGACCACCATTTATTTATTTATTTATTTATTTATTTACTTATTTATTTATTAGAATACCCTCAGGGCTCGTAGGGCATTACAGAGGGGGTGGGTACAACATTTTATAACACACAAGAAAAAAAGACAAAATAAAGAAACAAGTGTCAGATGCGCAAATCACGAAGGCAACATAAGTCAACTAAAAATGTATAAGTAAGAATTCAAGCACATACAAGACAAAGATAGATAATGGAAACTGCGTATAGTTACAAACATTGCTGAGAAATTGCAGTCTTGAATAACAAAGGGTCTGTTATTGTTAAAACGGAAGAGGAAAGGTGGTTCCAATCGGCGGCTGTTTTCGGTAAGAAAGCTGCTGAAAAGAATTTGGTGCGGCAAAACGGAATGGCAACCTTATGCTGGTGATCAATGCGCGATGAGCGGTATGAGGGTTGTAAAATGAGGTCTCGCTTCATTGATGGATTGTGAAAAAATATCTTATGAAAAAAATGCAGTCGCGCTAGTTTCCCCCGGAAAGTTAAATTGGGCAAGTCAAGGTTAGATTTCATTTCTGATATGCTAGCAGTACGGGAATAGTTAGAACAAATGAACCGAGCTGAGCGGTTCTGAACAGATTCTAACGCGTTGATTAAATTTTGCTGCACGGGATCCCATATAGCGGACGCGTACTCAAGCTTTGGGCGAATTAGTGATCGGTATAGTAGAATTTTGAGGGACAGCGGAGCGCGAGAAAAGTTGCGGCGTAAGTATCCTAGCGTTCGGTTAGCGTTATTACAGATGTAGGTAACATGCGTGTGCCAAGATAGATTGTTGGTAATGTAAACGCCGAGGTACTTATATGAAGAGACATGCTGGAGGGGAACGGCGTTAATTCTGTAGGTACAGGGGGGAGAAATAGATCGCCGGGTTATTGACATGCATTTAGATTTGTTAGAGTTGAGAGTCATAAGCCATTGATTGCACCAGGTTGAGACAGTGTCAAGGTCTGACTGTAGAAATTGGTTATCTGATTCATTGTTTATTTCGCGGTAAATTACACAATCGTCTGCAAATAACCTTATAGCAGAGTTAATGCTGTCGGGGAGATCATTATTATATATAAGGAAAAGTAAAGGGCCTAATACGGAACCTTGGGGTACGCCGGATGTTACCTTAGAAAGAGGTGAGTTATAGTCATTAGTTGTTACAAACTGAGTGCGATTAGTCAGAAAGCATTCAATCCATTTAAGAATGTTCGGGTCAATGTTTAAGGCACTAATTTTCAGGAGGAGTAATTGGTGAGGTACTTTTGGTGAGGTACTTCGAAAGCTTTTTGAAAGTCAAGAAAAATGCAATGCACAAGTGAGCCGCGATCTAAAGCCGATGCTATGTCATTAGTAAAATAAAGAAGTTGGGTTTCACATGAGTAACTTTTTCGGAATCCGTGCTGGTAGGGAGTAAAAAAAGAGTTTGATTCTAGGAATGAGACAAGGTTGGAGTAAATTATATGTTCTAACATTTTACAAGGAACACTGGTTAGGGAAATTGGTCTGTAATTGAGAGGAGACTGTGTGTTACCAGATTTGTGCAGAGGGACCACCTTCCCCCCTTTCCAGTCAAGCGGCAAAGTGGAGGTCTGAATAGATTGCGAAAAGATTAGGGACAAGTAAATTGATGAATACAATGCAGTGTTTTTTAGAAACTTTGAGTTGATTTCATCTACGCCACAAGAAGAGGATAACTTAAGCTTGTGAATTAAATTTTGCACTCCAACGGCATCAACGGTAACAGGATACATGGGTAAAAAATCACGACTAGACAGTCGCGCCAGTTTCCTCCGGACAGTTAAATTGGGCAAGTCAAGGTTAGATTTCATTTCTGATAGGCTAGCAGTACGGGAATAATTAGAACAAATGAACCGAGCTGAGCGGTTCTGAACAGATTCTAACGCGTTGATTAATTTTGGCTGCACGGGATCCCATATAGCGGACGCGTACTCAAGCTTTGGGCGAATTAGTGATCGGTATAGTAGAATTTTGAGGGACAGCGGAGCGCGAGAAAAGTTGCGGCGTAAGTATCCTAGCGTTCGGTTAGCGTTATACAGATGTAGGTAACATGCGTGTGCCAAGATAAATTGTTGGTAATGTAAACGCCGAGGTACTTATATGAAGAGACATGCTGGAGGGGAACGGCGTTAATTCTGTAGGTACAGGGGGGAGAAATAGATGGGCATATTGGTATTACTGTAAATCAATTAGCCGATGTTGCAGCACCCTCAGCCCATGAAGGAACACGTGTGGTCTCGATTCCTCTTTTAAGGACTGATGCAGGAAGACAACTTTACTTGCTGGCTCGAGATCTTACCATCAGTCGGTCTCGTTCAGCAGCTCATTGGGGGCCGCTGTAATTGCGGCGGCAGCAATGACAATCAAATTTAAGTTGTCGCATATGGCTACGTCTACGGCATCAGAACTTGCTGCTATAAGAGCCGCTTTACAATAGCTCATTCAAGAGCGTCCAGGAAAATGAGTCATATTCTGTGATTCGAAGGCAGCACTTCAGCGTTTGCAGTTTGCCATGTGTAAGAGAAATCCTTATACCCCACGAAAGAACACACGCTACGTTTTCAGACGTCATAGCCAAGCACCTAAACAGCATTCCATCAGGATATACGCCAGCTACGAGAATCGCATGTCCCTTGTGGTGCCTCGACCAGCCGAAAGTACGTCTAGAAATTCCGGGTATCAAAAAGAAAAGCAATCACTCTAGAGTAGCATTGAAGCAAGGAACACTGCTATTAATATATGAGTTGTACTTTGACTAAACGCCGATATACACTGATGGGTCGGTCTCGTCCAGCAGCTCATCGGGGGCCGCTGTAATTGCGGCGGCAGCAATGTCAATCAAATTTAAGTTGTCGCATATGACTACGTATACGGCATCAGAACTTGCTGCTATAGGAGCCGCTTTACAATAGCTCATTCAAGAGCGTCCAGGAAAATGAGTCATATTCTGTGATTCGAAGGCAGCACTTCAGCGTTTGCAGTTTGCCATGTGTAAGAGAAATCATGAGCAATCGGTACATGAAATAAGACATTGCTATCATGAAGCTCTAGCACGAGGGCATAATATTATATATGAATGGCTGTCTGGGCATATTGGTATTACTGTAAATCAATTAGCCGATGATGCAGCACCCTCAGCCCATGAAGGAACACGTGTGGTCTCGATTCCTCTATCAAGGACTAATGCAGGAAGACAACTTTACTTGCTGGCTCGAGATCTTACACCCATGTTCTGGTCGTCTACCAGCTTCCAAAGGTGTCACTTATATGAACTGGATCCTTCGCTTAAAACAAAGCTACCATCACAACTTTCCCGCTCCAATGCGACACTGTTATGCCTCTTTGGTTGGGTGTTGCATTCACAAAGGTGTAGTCCTTTCGCATTGGTATGGCAGACACCTCTACATGCGACTATTGCGGAGCTGAAGAGACCATCGAACACGTCCTGTGCAGCTGCGCTTGCTACGAAACGCAGCGATGCCAGCTCCGGATGGTTTTGAATCAACTTCACCCTAGACCATTGTGTGTGCAGAAGATTCTGGGACCTTGGGCGTCTGCCTCTATTGCGGAGAAAGCGACTAAAGCACTCCTACTTTACTTGAAGACAACAAACCTGAGTGACGGCCTGTAAAATGTTCGTGCTCCCCCGAGTGTGGTCGTGATTGTGTGACACTTTTTATCTCCCTCCAGCCATTTTGATCTCCTTCCTCTCTTCCCCAGTGCAGGGTAGCAAACCGGATGTGCGTCTGGTTAACCTCCCTGCCTTTCCTTGCATCTTTATTGCTCTCTCTCTCTCTCGCTGTTAGTGAGGCATTTCTAGGCTTCCCACAATACTTGTCTGTTTATCTGCACAGCCCCATGTAATAACATAACCGTCACCTTGAAGCGGGTCGACTTGGTGCTGACTAAGCTGGAAGAGATGGGAACTAACGCAGTTGGAGTTCAGAGTGAAGTGCGAGATTCCACAAGTGGCAGGAGACACTGGGAGTTTACGATTGTAGTTCTGCAGAAGAGTACCACAGGCAAGCCTTGTTCATTCTCTACATAGATGACCTGAAAGCTTCTCTCAAAAGACGCTTTGCGAACCATCGCAAAACATTTCAAAGTTTGCAATTTGTGTTGCCAAAACATGCCTCCAAAGGCAAATTTGTATCTTTGCAGCCGGCCTTCAATTTTTAGCTGAGAGATATGACAACTTATTCTACCCGAACACTAAGAGGTGAATGGGAAATCTAGAAATCTAAATGGCACGTCATCCAAGAGAACGAATTTCCTCGTTTTTTGACGGACACTTCAGCTGAACGCGACAAAGCCCTCTTCCTTAACATTCACACACTCCTCAAGATATTGGTAAGGCTTCCGATGAGTTGACTTGCTGCAGAACGCAGCTTCTTTACACAGGAGAAAGTGAAAACGTATTTGAGGAACCGAACGGCTGAGGGGAAAGGATTGATAGTCTGGACCTAATATCCACTCACCAGATGCAAGTCAGTGTCTCCGAAGTTATTGCCGTGTTTATGAAGGTACCACGAAGCATGAAATTTGCAGCCAGTGTTCGGATAGGCTAATGTTCGCTTTTATTTTGTATTGACCTTTACTATATGGTAAAACCATTCGCAATGCCATTCTTAAGAATTAATTGTTAAAATGTAGGCGAACGTTCTTCTTTTTTTGTGTTTGAGAGAAGCATACATGTTTTAGTACTTTGTGTTGCAATAAAATTGTTTTCCCGAAGATGTGTGTTCTTTGTTGGAAATTTCTGCTATAAAATGGGTACCGTTCTTATTGCCGGCCTGTTGTTAAGACAGTTTGAGACGTTTGGTAGAGAACGAGTCCGATATATATATTTGTTTACCGCACATGCGTATGTGGATGACCAGTGCCTCTTGCAATTCCCCCCCCCCCCTTTTTTTTTTCCTTTTTGCCAATCGTTTTTTCGTTACTCACTCTGTATGGGACTTCCTAGTCGAGATTATTTGGTAGGAAAGCGGTATTTGTGGTTCCCACGCACAAGCTTTACAGCAGAATGAAAATTTGATTTCCTTCACTGAAATAAAAAAAAACTCGTCTCCCGAGCTGCATTCTCCTTTTCTGCTATTTCCTTCTAGTAATTAGGCGCCTTCTATATTCCCGAACAACTTTGCATTTGTCATGAAAAAACTTTGTTTTGAACAATTGAGCCTTCGCCCTCCCCCCCCCCCCCGAAATCGTGGTTACAGGCATTTTAATATTAATCATAATAATATTACTATTATTCTACAATATTCAGCATCCCACATCTATTTTCCATATCATTTTTACTCCCATTCCAAGGTTCAAATCTTGCCCTTCTATTATTCCCCTTTTGAGTTGATTTATTTTTGCCTGTGCGTTCTCGCTCTTTTTATTTGATTTATACTTCTGAAGGGTTTCTGTACTGCATTGTTTTATTTTTATTGTTGTATTTATTCGTGCGGCTTCACAAAGACCTTGCGCTTGTTCCAGGACACACCAAATAAACGATTGATAGACTGATTGATAACGCTTCGGTGGTGCGACCCTGTGGGTAATGGTGGCTTCTGTGATCGTTCTGCTCGCGCTGCTCGTTTGGCGCTGCATGGACAGACGAATTTCTTTCTGATTGTGGCAAGCAAGCGGCGAGTTGCGTCACTAGAGCGTTCGCTCTCTTCCATTCACCCACTGCCCTCCACGTTTGTTCTCGGTCATCCACCTACGTGCCACGGTAGATCGCTCTCTCGGGCAATGCCACCGAGAAAAATGATTTTCAGGCCTACTTACTGCCTCCGTGACGTCAATCGTTTTGCCCGAGCGAGCGCGCTTACGGGAAGCTGTGAAGCCAGGCTCACGGTGCGCTCGCGGTCATTTCGCTTGCTTCACATATACCAAAGTCGGAATTCCGGAACGTGAATGGACGGCGAAGGTAAATGACACGTCCAAACATGATAATCATGACACGCGTGTCATGTAAAACATGACTACATGCTACACTCATAGCATGCTCCCAACTGTTTCGCTAGCTCCACACATACCAAATTTGGTATCAGGTGACGTAAATAGACGATGAAGGTGACTGGCGCGTCCAAACGTAGTAATTATGATATGCGTGTCATGTAAAACATGACTACATGCTACATTTAGAGCGTGCTCACGGACGTTTTGCTAGCTCCACATATACGAAACTTGGTATTACATGACGTGAATGGACGACGAAGGAAAATAACACGTCCAAACATGACAATCTTGACGTGTCGTGTAAACATGACCACATGCTACGCTCATAGCGCGCTCACGGCCCTTTTCGCTGGCTCGACATGAAGCAAATTTGGTATCACATGACATGAATACACGACGAAGTTAAATCACACGTCCAAACATGATAGTCATGACATGCGTGTAATGTAAAGCATGACGACATGTACACTCATAGCGTGCTTACGGCCGCTTCACCGTAAGCACGCTATGATCTATTCACTTCACGTGATACTAAATTTGCTATCACGTGACGTGAATATACGGCGAAGGTAAATGACACATGCAAACATGATAATCATACCATAAAAGTCATGTTTGGCATAATTTACGGCCACCTTGTAACGTTGTGCTTACTTTAAAGTGGCATATCAACCTTCCTAATTCGCGCTTCACATATTATCTATTTGCACAGTTCGAGGGATCTGCCAATTTTTTATTTAGTTATATTACCCTCACGGTATAAGTACATTACAGAGGGGGTAGGGAGTACATAGACAAAACAACATAACACTAACAATAAACAGTAAATTGAAACTATAAGTCTTACAAAATTTTGTAAAACACGTTATAGAACATCTAGCGGATTCGTTACAACCAATGTAGAAACAACAAATGTGTAACGTTAGACTAGGTTTGATAGGACCTTTTTAAATGCGGTTGTATTGGTTGCATCTGTTGTGAAGGCAGGCAAGTGGTTTGAGTCTCGTGCTGTTCTTGGAACAACTGAGTTAGAGCCTGAAGTAGTTGAGAAATATGGTATGTTAACCTTATGATGATGATGATCCAGTCGGTGTGAGCGAAATGAAGCCAGGTTTACGAACAAGGAACGAAGCGTGGGTTGCTAGAGAAGGAAAATTAAGAGTAGCTTTCATGTTTGTGACACTGGCATTGCGATTATATTTACACGCGATAAAGCGAGCACAGCGATGTTGCATGTCTCAATGCTTTATAATAATGTAGAGCTATTTGGGTCCCAGACAGATGAGGCGTATTCTAGCTGAGAACGGACGTAGGTATAGTGCAAAGCAAAAGCTTTAGTGATAGCGGGGAAGTTTGAAGTTTCTTTAAAGTAACCTAAATCTGATTCACTATAGCTATTATGTAATGAACGTGATGTTTCCATGTTAGGTTACTAATAATATAGACACCAAGGTAGCGATAAGAAGCGGTAGACTCCAATAGGTTATTAAGCATGTAAAGCGTTCGCAGTGAGTTTTACATGCTTAATATATTTATTCTGCCTTTGCGACCAAAAAGGCGCTGGTTTGAGTGATGTATTGTGCCTGAAAGCCTTTGGACATTTATTCGTGAGCCATTTATTCCACGAAAAGATCAAACATTGTGCGCTATCCAAAGTGTGGTTGACCTATAGGAGCAAAATGTTATGTACCACCAAAGTGGCAAAATGAATAGGGTAAATGTTATTCATATTTTATTTAAACGCAAAGGAACAGTTCTTACTCGTTCATAAATTTACTGCAGCTTTATTTGTACTATTTGAAACACATCTTCATGGACACGAAATTATGGAACAGTGTGTGTGCTGCTGCTACAAGTATGTTATTCATCGCGATGTCAGGGTGATGAACACTGCAAGAGAAAACAAAATCTTTCTTTTCACAAAAATAATCGAATGATCGAGACAAGGAGCAGCGTTCCTCTTTGGTCTGGCCCCTCTCGCAATGGTGCACAGTCACTCCTGCGAAAAGGGCGTGGGAAAAGTGTCAGTACTGGGCTTATATGAAATCGTGTGGCCCCGTGGGCGCTTCTACTGTACTGCCGGGCCTTGGATTGGTACATTTCACAGCGAATTTTGTTATGAGATTAGAACCCGAGTAACGCGCGGCGCCATTGTTGCCCGCCGCCGCTGGTGTCAATGGGCTGCCATAGAGCAACTGGGCTGTTGCTCTACGGCCGTAGCAGTGCGACACCTAATCGCAGCCACTCACCATCTGAAGCCGTGGCCACCACCATTTGGAGAGCTGCTGGAGGGGCGCTTAGCGACAGCGCCAGTAGCAATGAGGCGGGATGTCTCGTAAACTTGTTTGCAAGTTTACGTCTGTATACATGCGTGCTGGGCCTTCGCGATGAAAAGCAGATGACAAGTGCCTGCTCCCGGACAAACCAACTCGTTCTTCGTCGGTGGACGCAGATTGTTACCTGCGAAATTGTGCCTCAGGGCGAATTTATACGCAGTATTTGAAACCTAAAGTATATTTAAAGACACGGACAGAAAGGGACCTAGGGGGCCCGCCTCGGTAGAACAGTGGCTAACGTGCTCTGCTGCTGTCTCGAAAGTATCGGTTTCAATCCCGTCTTTGGCGATAGCATTTCGATGAAGGTGGAACGGTAGGGTGCCGTGGCGTGGGTGATGTGGGTGCTTGTCAACGAATGCCGGATGGTGAAAACTTCCGGAGTCCTCTACTACGGCGTCTCTAATATTTGTATCCCGGTTTCGGAACCTAAAACCCCGGATAATAATAATAATAATAATAATAATAATAATAATAATAATAATAATAATAATAATAATAATAATAATAATAATAATAATAATAATAATAATAATAATAATAATAATAATAATACTGTTATTATTATTATTATTATTATTATTATTATTATTATTATTATTATTATTATTATTATTATTATTATTATTATTATTATTATTATTATTATTATTATTGAACTCAGGTGAACGATAGGTTTCAAAATGTCACAATGAGGTCTACTCCTGCATAGTACTAAGTGATCGCGAACAACTACGAACAATAATGAATTCTGTACCGACAAACTGGTATCTTTTAACTGTTCATGCATTCAGTGCTCGTGTCACCAAAAATGGAAACAGCTGCCGCGAATGAACGGCAACGGCGAATGCGCCAGCGATTCAGACGTTTCCATTTAGTGCCGGTTACAGGGCAATTGCGAGTGACGGTTGTGAAACGTTGCTATAGCTGTTGTGATTCATATCACCGTTTCATCATTTTCACTCATCGTGGCTGTCTCTTGCAAACAGCTGCAGTGAAGTGCTGACAGTGACATGCTGCGTGGATAGGATGTCGCGTCTGCTGTGATGATGTCAGATTCGGAGAGAACGGGTACCAGAGTGAGTGACAGTCGATGCCCTGTGTGTTTACGAGAGTGATGTTCAGGCACGACAGAAATAACGTCTCCTGTGCGGTATTGGGGTGTGGGGTGTGAAGCTGCCACAAGATGGGTTAGCATCACAAACCTGGCACGCAATCGCTCCGCCTTGGCAACTATATTGTCATGTAGTACATCTATCCAGCCATCATTAACAATTTATTAACACAAAATAACACAAAATAACTGCCACTTTCTTGAGAATCATCCGCACACCTGCCGGAAAGCCAATGTCTATGCAGAATTCGGGAGAAACCCTCCTTTCATATTGCAAATCCGTGCCCAATAAAAAAATAACATAAATAAATAAAATAGTTGAACTAGGTTAAGCCAAGGATTGCATATTGAGATAGGTCGTTAAGGCTAAGTTAAATTATGAGAATAAAAAGTAATATTTCAGTGAAAATATAAAAGATATGAAATAGATTAGGCTAAAGGTTGTAAATGATGGATTGGACAGTAAGGTGCCTCATAAACACAAAACAAAATAATATTGATGACTAGTGTTAATTAGTATGATCAGCAATCAGTATAAGTGCTTCAGCAAACTCAAACGAAATTCTCGCCAAAGGAATGCCAGTAGCACTAAAAGAAAGCAGAAGAAATCGAGGCAACAAAAAAGAGACGGGTGCAAGAATGATGCTTAACTACTAACTGAATTTTTGTCTCAATTTCTTCGCTCGACTGCTATCCCGAAGGTTGCGTGACCAAATGCCAATGGCGGCGGCTGCATTTTCGATTGACGTAAAAACCCTTGAGGCTTCTGTACTTATACTCAGGCGCACGTTTAAGAACCCCTGGTGGTCGAAATTTCCAGAGCCTTCGACTTTGGTGTCTCTTATAATCAAAACCTAAGGTAATATTTATTTTTATAATATTAAAATTATCATTATTATTCATAGTATTTTATGTCTCTGTTTATTTTTTGGTGGTAGTGACATTTTCGTACCCAGAACTGTGCACCAACTTGCCCAACAAGCTATCCTGATCGCCCAAATTCGACAGAAGTGGTTAAAGCAAAGAGTTATACCTTAAAGGTGCTCTTATAGGAAAGTTTTAGGCTGTCGTTTTTCTGCGTCAAATGAAAGGTCACTTGGTGATTGATATGTGGGGTTTAACGTTTCAAAACCACCATATGATTATGAGAGACGCCGTAGTGGAGGGCTCTGCAAAATTCGACCACATGGGGTTCTTTAGTGAGCACACCAGCCTACAACACGTCCGCCTCCATTGGAAATGCAGCCGTTGCTGCCGGGATACAATCCCGCAACCTGCGGGTCCGCATCAGAGTACCTTAGCCACTATAGACCACCGCGGTGGGGCAAAAAATGACAGGTCAGGGATTTAAGAACCTACGAAATGTACTGTTGAGCATGAGTAAAACCTAAAATATTATTACGGTATGTTTATGAAAGTTATAGTTTTGGTTCCCACTATATCCTGACGTCACAGCACGGCATGAGCTTCTCGTCACGTGCTCACGAAAGATATCGGTACGTTGCCAGAGCAGTTCCACCCCGTGGCTCCATTCGTTACGCGTAAGCAGTCATTTTGGAAGTTTTGCTGTCAGGCTTGCGAGCAGCCATTTTGAAACTTTTGGTACCTGGCGTCATCACAACTATAGCCGGAATGCTGCGTAAAGTCCCCATAATTACTACTGCAGTGTGAAATCAGGCAACTCGTATTGTCGGTTCGATTTCAGCAGGTGCGCCATATAAAAAAATGGCTTTCATGAGTTTCATATAGAAATTAAAAAATCGGCTGATCCCACGTACCTTGGGAGTAGGAGGAGGAGGAGAAATAAATGAGGAAGGACAGGGAGGTTAGCGAGTTCTCAGACCGGCTGGCTACCCTGTACTGGGAAAGGGGGTAAGGGGGATAAAAGGTGAGAGAAAAGAGACGTTGTAAAAAAAGAGAGAGAAGGTCATCAGACGATCCACGACGCTGTTTACAGTCTGTCTCTAAGATCACTTGCCCGCAGAAAGCGCAACAACGCTATCAATGCCTTGCGTGCAGAGGATGGTCTCGGCCAGGGTCCTAATACCCTTTCTTCCGACAATTGGCGATTGTCTATTCTATCTAAAGCTTTTGACAGTTCTTTTCTTGGCATGCTGAAGCGGGGACACTCGCAGAGAAGATGGGAGAAAGTCTCTGCGCAGCCACAGTTGTCACATGTCGGGCTTCTGGCCATTCCGATTCGAAACGAATAAGCATTTGTAAAGGCCACCCCAATCCACAGACGGCACAAAAGTGTCTCCTCTGCTCTTGTTATTCCTGATGGAAGACGGAGCTGTAGGTGTGGGTCCAAATTATGAAGGCGGACGTTGGTGAATGCTGGTGAATTCCACTGAGCGAGTGTCAGTTCTCGTGCAAGTGATCGAAGCCTTGCAGCGGCGTCCGTTCTTGATAATGGTATAGCTACACAAGGGGCATCATCATGAGCAGTTCGGGCTGCTTCATCTGCACGGTCGTTTCCATCAATGCTGCAGTGGCCTGGTATCCATTGATACGCTATTTCATGTTGTTTCTCTATAGCCCGGTGATGGAGCAGTCGTATTTCAGCAATTAGCTGTTCGTTTGGTTCATGACGATATGGCGAGGCAATTCCCTGGAGAGCTGCTTTGGAGTCAGAGAATATTGACCATGTCTGTTGCGGTTCTTCAACTAGGAACTCCAGAGCGGCACGAATGGCGGCGAGTTCTGCCGCCATGGATGATGTCAGATGCGAGGTCCTGAACTTTATCGTGATGGATTTCTCCGGAATTACCACTGCGCCTGTTGAAGTTGAAGTGACCGACCCATCCGTGTAAATGTGAATGCATTCACTGTGTTTCTCATGCATAAACCGTAATGTTGTTTGTTTTAGGGCCAAATTTGACAAATTTTTCTTCTTTTGCATTCCGGGAATGGTTATCAGGGCTTCCAGTGGATGTAGACACCACAATGGTAACGGCGGTCTTGCTGCGTGCGTGAAGTTCGTGGGAATCACTGTGCGATGTGGGGCAATAACAGATCAGAACGCAGAGCATGGCCTGGAAGTTGGAAGGGAGGCGAGGTGATGCGATTGAATCCGGGTGGCTTGTCTTATGTGCGTTCTTAAAGCATCGACACGAATGTAGGTTGTGATAGGGTGTTCATGAGCGATTGCGACAGTCGCTGCTGAGGATGCGCATCTCGGCAGCCCAAGGCATATTCCGAGTGCTTGAGCTTGTAATGACTGGAGGACGTGTACGTTTGTTATGCGGGCCTTGCCAAGCACAGGTAGGCTGTAGCGCATGAAGCCAAGAAAAAGTGCAGCATACAGTTGAAGCATGGCTCGTACCGATGCACCCCATGATTTTCCCGCAAGAAACCTTAGGACGTGGGTCATCATGGTCAGTTTCTTCTTCATGTAAGCGATATGCGGGCTCCAAGACAAATCACGATCTATTATTACTCTCAGGAAACGGTGAGTCTTTTGATAGCTGATTGTGTGTCCATTAATTCTCTTGCGGTATGGCGTCATTGTCTTGCGCGTAAACGCAACTAGTGAGCATTTCTCATATGACAGCTCTAGTCCTCGTCCTTGAAGGTAGTTTGACGTCAGTGTAGCCGCTGTCTGAAGCCTGGCTCGTACGTGTAGACGCGTTACCCCTGATGCCCAGATGCAGATGTCGTCCACGTATAGCGACAGATGTACGGAGTGTGGCAGGACGTCAATGAGGCCGATGAGCGCAAGGTTGAAAAGTATGGGGCTTAGGACCCCACCTTGAGGTACGCCGCAATAAGAATGATGTTGCCTTGTTGCGCCATCTTCTGTCTGAACGAAGAAGGTTCTGTCCTTCAAATAGCTGTCGATCCATTGGTAAACGCGGCCTCCCAATCTAATGCTGCCCAAGGCGTCCAGGATGGTTTCATGTAATACATTGTCGTATGCAGCCTTAATATCCAAGAAAGGTGCCGCTGATAACCTTTTAGGCTTCTTCTGCTGTTGTACAGACGTGACAAGATCAACAACATTGTCTATGGAAGACCGTCCACGTCGAAAGCCGGTCAAACCATCGGGGTATATATTGTTATATTCCAAGTACCACTCCAGGCGAGTCAGCACCATTCTCTCCATCACCTTTCCAAAACAGCTGGCAAGCGCGATGGGGCGATAGGAGGCCATGTCCAGAGGCGATTTGCCTGGTTTGAGCAGGGGCACGAGGCGGCTGCACTTCCACGAAGGAGGAACCGAACCGTTGCTCCACGAGTCATTGTATACAGCTAGAAGGGCACGCCGAGCTGTTCGTCCTAGGTTAGCAAGGGCCATGTAAGTGACTCCATCGGGTCCAGGCGACGACGAGCGCTTGCATGCTGCCAATGCTGCCTGAAGCTCCTCTATAGAAAACATATTGTCCATCCGAGTGTCTCTGGACACCGGCGCGTTTCGTAGGTTACTCATGTTGATCCCGCACCCCTTGTTTGCAACCCTGGCACAGAAGTCTTCCGCTACATCGATTTCACGCCAGCCTTGGTGGAGAGCAAGGCATTTGAACGGACAATTCTGTTGTGACAATGTTCGTAGGCCGCGGATTATTCTCCATATTTGCGAAAGAGGTTTGTGGGGATCGAGCGACTCGCATAGTGACTTCCATCGTTGCGACTGTAGTGCATTGATTCGACGTTGAATCTTCTTTTGCAGACGTCTCGCTTTCCTAAAGTCGTAGATGGATTTCGTGCACCTATAACGTCGTTCGGCGCGACGACGAATTGCGCGAAGTCGCTCCAACTCCACCTCATATTCGCAAAAATCTGGCAAAGGTCCACAATTAAACGTTGCCTCTTGAATAGCGGCCTTTATTATACCTTCTAGGCTTTCAAGAAAACCTTCTTGGTTTCTCTCGCATTGCTTCTCTGTGGATGATCTGTACTTTGACCCGTATATCCGTGAAGTGGGCGCGATTTGCGACTTGCTTAGCCCCTTGATTTTTATATAGGTGGGGATGTGGTCACTGCCATGCGTTTCATTGTCCGCAAACCACTGCACCTTGGTGTTCAGGCTACTTGACACAAAAGTTATGTCGAGACAGCTACTATATGTCAGACCCCGTAAAAACATGGGAGCGCCGTAATTTAAACAATATAGTTGCTGGTCAGATGCAAAGGAGGACGCATCTCTTTCCCGACGGTCCATCTTCTGGCTTCCCCACAGGGGATGATGAGCGTTAAAATCACCGGTAATAATCCATGGCCCAGGTGTCGCTGATATAATGGCGCTTAATCTTGCTGGGTCGAAGCGGCCTGAAGGCGAAATATATACTGCCACTAGCGTGAAGTTCACGTTCTTACGCTTAACTGTCAGGCACACGTATTGGTTGCTGTCGTCCGGTGTTACTGGATGCTCAATATATGTGAGTTCGCACCTGATGTAAACAATGACATTACTGGTTTCGTTACGGGTTGCAGATCTGAAAGCCTTGTATTTAGAAAGTCTTATAGCATTGTGAAGACGTGGTTCACAAATTACGATAATTGGAAACTGATTCTTGAAAACATATGGTCGAAAATCCGAAATGCGGGGTTTAAGACCTCGGGCATTCTATTGGAAAATTGATGCCTTTTTCACTTGTTTACGGAAGGGCTGCAGGGAAAGAGCCATGGTGCTTCTGTAGATTTGATAGCACCGGACTCAAAGCGTCCAATATTTGAAGAGCGCTGTGGGCAGCCGGAGTCTGAATATTATTCAGGAGTACTCGAATTGTCTTCATGAGGGTCTTAATCACGTCTATTATTTTGTTATCTTGACTGTCATGACTTACTCGCTCTGAAGTAGCTTTCAGTGGGCGATGCTGCCGTTCTACTGCCGGTGTTACTGACGGCAGCGCTGGCCACGCGTCAGGGTCAACGTTTATTGCGTCTTTCTGAGGATGCTTGTTGTTGGCACTTGTTGATGCTTCTGGCGGTGAGTGCGTGATATGGGGTAGCGGCGTATCCCGGGCCTTGGCAGAGGATGTCCTAGGAGTTTTTTTATGGCGCGAACGCCGACGTCGCGCTTTGGCAGCAGCCTCCCTGTGGGTAGAACCGTCTCTGGTCATGTGCCTCAGCACTTGCATTTCCTTCTTCACATTTGGGCACTGCTTTGATGACGCCTCGTGAGGACCTTGGCAATTGCCGCATTTGCGATGTTCTGCCTGGCAGGCTTCCGTGTTGTGCGACTCCGAACATCGGGAGCACACAGCAGAACTTGTGCAAACAGCACTCACATGTCCTATTTTACAGCACTTCCGACACTGAAAAGGTTTCGGCACGAACGGCCGTACTGTGTGTCGAAAATGACCAACTCTTACTTGAGTTGGGAGGCTGTCACCCTTAAAAACTAGTTTCACGCATCGTGAGTTCCCGAAACGGCGGGCTTGTAAGATTATAGTAGCTTTTGTCACTGGTTTGATTAGAGTTGGAAAATCAATATCGCTGATAGAGGTGTCGACGTCGTAGATAACGCCTGCCCTTGAGTCCTTGCCATCTGGTATGAAAGAACGAACGTTGATGTTCCCGAGCAAATTCACCTTGGTCAATACGTCGAGAGCAGTACTTTGCGTAACGTCTATCGCCAGAATGTTCTTGCGGGCATTGATTCTCACGTCTGTTATTTGTCCCGGAACGAGCGCCTCAAGTGACGTAGACGTAACCTGGCGATTAAGTCGGTTCATGCTTTCAGCGGCATTCAGCGGGACAAACAAAATAGTGTGAGCCAGTGGCTCTTGAATATTTGTGGTGGCCTTACTTTGGGAAGGAGATGTCGTAAGCAGCCTCCTCTTCGCCTTGTGTCTTGCCACGGGCACAAAGTCACTTTCATCGGAGCTCTCATCACTGGCCGTAGAGTACATGAGCGTGTCCTTACTGTCGACGTCACTTGGGTGGCCGGAGCGCTTTCTTAGAGTGGCCACAGACGACCCGGGACGTATGGGTGGAGGCCCTGGTGATTCTACGTCCATTTCCGCAGGCAGAAGAGCGGCGTCTTCCACTAGCACCAAAGAAAACGAGAAAAAATAACAGAGACTGAAACCAGCGTTCCACTCAGGAAAAACTTCGTCTTCTTCACGTACCTTGGGAATTGATGTTAGGCGAACCTTGTGGATGGAAGGTGAAAGTGTTATTTTTTTATTGAGCAAGACGTTATCAAGTGGCGCTGATATATGCACAACCTCACGCACACACAAAAGTTATAC